>CM068371.1:383915695-384220695 GCA_034769895.1 Magicicada septendecula | reverse complement strand
CTATGCTAAAACAGCCAGACTGTCGCACTCTATTTAATATGACACGTATGATTTCCTTTCCACAACATTCAATCAGGCTATTTTGGGTGTTTTTCCCAATGTATGTTGCCCGTGCAGATGAGTTATCAAGGTGTTTTTTCAGTATGTGGTCACCTGATGAAATACGAAACCTTAAGAGCTCCCTGAAGTTTCCCTCATTTACGGGACTTGGATCTTCTTGGAGGTGGAGGTTACCATCGTCTCGATGTCCACGAAGGGGGATATTTTGTTGTCCCAAAAAGATAATACTTTCAATTATGGGACGCAACCGCTCACGGTTTTCTTGAACTTGCTGTAAGCGCTGAGTAATCACTTTATTAACAACAGCTTCTTCTGGAGATGTGTAAGTTTTAATGAAGTTTTTCCCAGCTTCCACACTCTCTCTGTGGTATGCATTTTTCTCGTGTGTCTCCAGGCAGCCATCTTTACCAAGTAATTTCGCAAATGAGGTCACGGACTTAGTCACAAGAGATTGCAAGTGCACTCCTTTATTATGGCCACAATACTCATGCGCAAAAAGTACGCAGTATTTACAGTAGAGACCCTTCTGTATATCAGAAAACACAAGCCAATGTTTGCTTTCTAAATGATTTCTCCCTAAAAAACGCTTGACAAATTTCCCATTTTTATTGTGGACTGAAAAAGGAAAACTGTAGTCTTTGGGGGGCTCCCAATGGTGTTGTAAAAGACCAAATTTCGTAAACCTATCCACAGATTTTCCAACGTAGAGTCCTATGTCGTAATCGTGAGTTACTAATTCGCCTGCTAGGTTAGAAGTAATATCTTTGATTTTGGTATGAGCTACTCCTTTCAGAACAGGATGGCTACTACCAGCTTCAGTTCCAACTGGCGAGACACTTTTGGTAGTCAAATAGTTTTCACTATTGCTGAAGACGTCCATAGCTGAAGACGTACTAGGCATCGGTGGAGCACCAACCACACCAGTCTGAGTTGATTGCTTTGACAACTTTCCAAAGAAGGAGTCAATTGGTCTTGTGCATCTCCGTTTCTTAACTCCTGTAGATATATTCTGAAAATATAAAAATGCCACCTATCATAATCCTTATTTATACCTAATTGTATCCTTCCTAATTAAAAAAAAAAACAAATAAAAAATTTTAAAATGAAATGATAGCAATAAAAAATAAGACGGATTGATTAATGGAAATAAGACTGACAGTGTGTGGAACTGTGAACGCACAGTGTAGGCGGCTTAACTACAGTACACTTTCGTAAATCCGAATGTCGGTAGGGTAGAGACCACAGTGAATGCCACCTGGGAGTATTTCGTTAATTAAAAAAATATCTAATAGTGTTAGAAACTCGAAAGTTTCATAAGTATGTTCTGTTATCTATTTGCTCGTATTTCGCAGAACTTTTGTAACAGATATTCTTATTTTCAAAGAAATAAAATTTTTTTTAGCAACAAACAGCTCTGAAACCTGCATTTTCTTATTTTGGATACTAAGGAAACCTGGTAAGTAATTTGTGAAATTTACTGAAATAAGCAGTGCTATGACAGTAAAAAGATTTTCAGCGTGTTCAACATAAAATAAACTTTAAGCTAATAATAATTCTGCATGTACTATTCCTTTATATTTTTGTAAAAATTGGTGGCCATAACTGTGTTATCGAATAGACCAATTATTCAGTTCTGGCCATAGGTACGACAACAGCAAAAAGTTAACCTTACTTTTTAGGTGGTTCTTTAATTAAAGTTTGTTGTATAAAAATTGAACTTGTTAATTTAATTTATTTAAGTTAATTTAAGTTATTTAAGATTTTTATAATTATTTGGAAGGAAATAAAAATCTGTAAAATAATTTTATTATAATCATATATTATATATCAAATCGTTTTTCTTAAAATGTAAATACGTTGCTTAATCATAGTATTTATGTACAGTAAAATGTTAAATATATATGCTAAATAAAGTTTATTATCTATAAGAAAGATATTTTTTCTTTATTACATATGTATTTCTTAACACATGAAACATATGGCGAGAACCGTGTTCTTTGATGGCGATGAAAAAATTAAAAAATGTGTAATTTCTTGGCTAAGAATATTTATTAGCCTTCGATGAACTCCAACAATATTAATACGGTATTATATTTGATCATTCGGTAATGCAAACTTTTCGCTAATCCGAACCCTCCCGGTTTTTATTAGTTCGGATTAGCGAAAGTGTACTGTATTGCCATGACACCGCCACATAAGGTAATAACTGAATTTTTAAAGGAAATTCGCTAAAAGCCTCTAAGATATTCACAAATAACAACTGCATGTCCAATTTTACTAAAAATCAGTCCAGTAGTTTAGTTTACACTACTTCGGACAGACACAGGCAGAACATTTTCACAGTTACAAAACATTAATTCTAGTAGGCCTACGTATAATAAAAAATAGGAAAGTAAGACATAACCCTGTTCGCTAGATGACTGATCAAAATTTAGTACTGTACACTGGCTGTACTCACCATTTTTTAGTTTATCGGCGTTTGTTGAGCACAACAAAACTAAACTGTACCTAACTGTACTGTAAACTGTAAATAAATATCTGTGTTCTTAAACGTAAAGCTATTTATGATCAGAAAACCTAGCACACTTGTTACAAATGGCGTCAACACAATAGTGTTTGTGGAGGAGGTGGAGTCAACCCTGGTGGGAAATCAGTGCTGACAACTTCCCCCCAGTAATTTTTTGTTATTTCCGCCTTTATACGTACAATCTATCCTTATGGATAATAAGCATGTCCCCCCAGTAAATAACCTCTAAGGCTGTTCGAGTGGCGAGGTTTTGTAGGTGTCTAGAACGGTATTTACGGCGTCGCAAACCGGCTCGTTTACGGCACCAGATCAGGCAAAACTAAGTACAATACTCCTCACGCTCACTCTTCTGGCTTCATAGAACAAAAATGTGCTTTATAAATTATGAAATAGGGTAGAGACCACAGTGAAGGCCACCTTTAATAAGGCCACGCTGACATATAGTTTCAACCGTAATAACTTTTGTCATATCCACTAATATTTTTACCCATTTGGATCGTCTAAATAATGAGTTAGGAAAAGTGTCTCAGGTTCTCGGGGGGGGGGCATGGCCCCCATGGCCCCCCCCTGAAGCCGCCACTGCTTATTGTTTACTCCGTCTTCAAGCACTTGAATTCAGAAGAACAATTAATATACATGTAAAACACACACACAAACATACATATACACAGATAGAGTTAAATGTGTGCAATTTGTATGTATGTATGTGTTATATTTATGTGTTGTCCTACCAGTGTCCTTGACGTCATATGAGTTCCTCTCATGATTTCAATAACCTCCTCAGTATACACATTAAATAAAAGCGAAGATACAGGAGAAAGTCTTTTCTTCTCCGTTACATATTCTTGTTTCAGTCTCATTTACATTTAATTTTTATCGTAGAGTCGCAATGGACTCCCAGGTCACAGTATTGACCGTAACAATGTGAGAAAATTAAGAAGTTATAAGTCATAGTTAAACTTTTTAGAGGAAAAGCATTTATACCATTATTTACCTTACTTACTATAATATGCATGTTTAGTAAACACTTTTCCTTACTTTATCCTTTGCTCCAACGTTGTCTGAAGTGGTGCAAATATTTGTAGGTAACGGCCGTTCGAGTCTTGCTCTTTGTCTATGAAGAGTGGGAATTAACAAGCGAACGTAAAAAAACGCTAGAGGAGGCCGCTGAAACGAGACTTTTGAGAGCTGATGCCGGGTATTCCTTAGGGGATAACAGGAGTAATACGCTCATTTGGAATATACTTACAATTTTAAATTCAATCTCTGACACAAGAAAACAGAATAAAATGGAGTACAGGATCGTGTGGTGGATTCTCGATTTCCAAAGATCATTGCGTATTATAGCTACACATGGCAGAAGATGCCTGCGTCGTCCAAGGAAAAGAAAAGATGGAGTGATCGGCTGTTGTGAATCTGATATGGCTTATACCTTGAAACTGATGATAATGATATTGGTGGTGGTCATGATGATGATGAGGATAAGGTGGGGAGGAGGAGAAGGAGGAGTAGAAGAATCAAAATTCAGATGCTCGATAAATTCTCTTGGTTTTTCGTTTTGAATTTGTGGTTCAAATATAAATACAAACGCAAACCGTATGTTCGCGCGCGCGCGTAAAATAACATCAGTTTAATTTATGTAGCAGTTTGTACAGTTCTGAAGTACACTAAATTAGTAGAATAACTTGATAAGACAGAAATTAAAAGGAATATAATTACAAATTAATAATACAAGTCCTCTCACGTGAGTAACGATAAATCTTGTTACGTGACGTGTGTGACATAACGGACGACGCGTCATTGCATTGCCCAACAGGTTGAGAACAGGTGTGTGCAAACTGTAGCAATGAGTTGGCCGGCAGTTTGAACACCAGCCAAACCCACTTGTCGCGCAATTTGAACACCAGCCAAACCCACTTGTCGCGTACTCTATCTGCTGTTCTTGATTTTTTTTTAGTGATTTCGTTTTTTTACTGAAAAGTGCCTTAGTTTACGTGTCTCTACATATAAGTAAATCAGATCGATTATTAAACCGAGTGGTGCGGCCGGTGCTGAGAGACGTTAGCAGTGCGAGTTTTTTGCATTCGACTTTCGGTTTAATATATACGAGTACTACTGCGGCAACTAAGTAAATACATTATGAATACTGCAGTCTATTCAGGTTATTCCATCTGGGTGCTCGTTGTTGGAACGTGTTGTTTCAGTGTGCAGATGATGTTGTGTGTTGTACAGGCGCATGCTGAAAATTAAACGGACGATAAGATTACAAATGAAGAAGTTTTTAGAAGAATGGGCGAAAAGGAAAGCCTGTGGAAATCCATTGTACACAGAAGAATGGAGTTTAATAAGACATGACGACTCAAAACAGTAACAGCGGCACGTGTGAACAGGAAAAGATTTTGGGATATACAGCGACTACGATGTATGGACCACATTATTAAAGATTTGAGATACAAGAATTGCGAAGGAATAAAAATGAAGATGGAAAAACGTCAGGAGTGGAGAACTGTTATCTTCCCAACTGCAGCCAAACCAAAGTGTGTGTCGAAGATGGCCTTTATGTAGCGTTCTTTTAGAAACTTACTAAAGACCCTAGTAAATCGTGACTTTCATATAGAATAGAATTATCTTCTTATGGCCCTCGTTTTCACCCTCCTTGTGTTGATGCCGGGATGTTGCCGGTCGCTCTTATTTTTGTGCGGGTAAAGTCGTTTCGCTGGAGAGCATTTGTCAGTTTTAGTATATCTGTGTTCTGTATTTTATTGATTGGTTTGTGTGTGTGACCGTCTTCAGTTTTTCGTTGAATAGAGGTGGGCGATGCTGGAACGTTTTACGTGAAGATATCTTTTTATATTGATGTGTTTCCTGTATATTGTGTTGTGGAAGCCTCTGTTCCGTCCTTGGTGCGTTGTTGCTTTCTTATGTACGGAATAAGGAATGCTACAGCTATCGCAGCATACTTTTCTGTAGTGCCTACGTTTCTCCACTCATCTTTGTTCCCTCAGTTTTTAGTTCAGTGACCAACAAACCATCAACCGCGAACTACCAATACCTCGCAGGGATATTTCCAGTGGCTCGCGAGAGGTTGTCTACACTGGAAAATCAGCGCCAGATAACTTAAAATGGTGACTGAAACAAGGGCACGTTCTTGCAGCGGATATCGAAGGGGGGGGGGTTAGTCACATAGACAGAAACATTATTTGATCTCTAGTGTCAAAGGAAACGTGTCCTGTTTTGACTCGTGTAACTCTACGAGTGAAGTAGGCCTAATTGTTCAGATTTACGTCCCTATGTGAAGCTTCTTTTTCAGATATGAAGATGATAAAAAGCAAGTACAGGAACAGAGACACAGATGAGCATCGGATAATTGTTTTGAATAGTGGTGACAGTGAAATACTTGATGAAAGTGAGTGCCAAGTAAAGCTCTTTTCACGACAAATAGCCATACGTTTTCAATGCTGCAAGTTTCTTCTTGTTTGTTTTCATAAGAGAATTCATTTTTTCCAACCATACGATTCCGGTCATTTTGGTTTCATGTTATTATCTCCCTAAACCATTTGTTTATAAACAATTAAGCAGATAATAGTCAGATATTAGAGTATAAACATTTTATGATTTCCGTCGCAAGAACGTACGCATATTTCAATCGCCTTGATGAGTACTTCAGGCATAATTTTGCAGTGTGACAACATTTTCTAAATCTATAAAAAATATCCCTTCTAGTTACTGGTAGCTCCCACTCAACTGTTTGGCGATCACTAGTCTATTCAATAATATATTGCCGCTTAACTTACAGGACACAAGTAACTGTAGACAGCAATAGGTACATACACGAGAGGCTCGTAATGAACACAACAGTTGAATTTTATTTTTAATTTACATTATTATGACGAGTACAATTTTAATTTACATTATTATGACGAGTACAATTCGGAGAATTAGTACCTTTGTTCCGAGTTGTTTGGGCAGTGCTCGAATTCGAATTCCCAGGGTTGGATGAGGGTGTGTCGGCTCATCTAAATTCTGTTCGAAATCAAGACCGTCCCGCATGGTGAAGAGGCACGAGAGGTGAGAGGTAACATAAAACATAACATTCCCACGGAAAACCGAAAGGTCAATAAACATTCACGGTGAAAGACATCAACATCAAGTTAGCAATTGATTCTAGACCTGCTTATCTTCTGAGCTGGTGTAGGCGGCAAGCAAATCTTGAACTGCCAATACTGAGACTTGCCATCCCTCAATGGTGAGGATGACTTTTCAATGCCAACCCCTGGCATTATGTGACAAATGTTTCTTGTGGACTTTGTGTCCGTTATCCGCGCTTCCTGTACTCAGCGAGCAAACTCTGATCATGTGTTTCATTAGAAATGTTTTTTTTATTTATAATTTTTGTGAATTTGTATCACGCCTGAGACGACTGGCAACCAAAGTGTCACTTCTTACATAACGTCAGTGCATCCAAGTGCCAGGGTTTGAGATGAAGCGGTTCAGATTCGAGACGGCCTCGAGGCGCTGCAAACAGTTCCTCCAGCGGCTAGCTATGGTAAACGGAGCAAAAAATTCAAACAAATTAACTTCAATCAGGAAAAAAACAATTAATTACAACAATAAATATCGGCGTCAGTGCATAGGGAAAACTAAGGAAAGGTCAAAGGTGTGCATAATCGCTAGTGATAAGAGACATGTCATCCGATTTACAATCTTTAATTATGTAACGCTTGGTAATTTTAAATTAGATTTATCTCTCTCCTAATTTATAATAAATGTCACACACACACACACACACACATGCGCGCGCGTAGAAATCTGGAAGTGTGTATGTGTATTTGAGTTTACATAATGATAATGATACATAATGCTTACATAACGACTTACGTAATCGAAAGTGGGAAAAGTTTGTGATGTTGAAATCCGCATTACAGACTCATATTTAGAAATGCCAATAAAATTGTTTTTTGTAAAGATTTTCAACAGTGAAACGGATTGCACTGTTCAAGATAGCGGCAGTAAAGTTCGCTCACGTTGAAGCAAAATAATAAATAAACGGTAAGCTGATTTAACTTAAAATAACCACAAAATGTCTAATCGCCAAATTGTCGAAGTGGAGAGGACAGTGGAGGGGGCACTCTTTGAACCTTTCAATGCGAAAGTTGATTGTTAGGTCTTCGACCGCTAAAAGGCTGACACTTCATTCATTCTTCTTTCGGTGAAGACTAAGTAATAAGTTGTCCTTCGCTTCACGATTTAGGCAACACTGTCTTAAAATGAGGCTTCTATTTCTTTGTACTACCTATGTTTCATTACTCTTCAGGTTTGTAGTTTCTTGCCTACGTTATAAGTATGTTTTTCGCGTTTTCTCATTATATTGAACCTTTCAATGCTGTTAAATTTCAGCTCACAACTGAAACCGAAGTATCTTTCTTTATTGCCTCACTGCTTATGTTTGCTTCATTGTGTCATTATTTTGCTTAATAAACTTTACTTCATGTAATTTTTCTATTGTTTTTTGCATTTATTATAATTCAACCCTCATTGCTGTACGGTAAAGTAAGAACTACTTTTAACATTGAAAATGTTTATAAGGACGTGTCGCACATTTGAAAACGACCGCTGGTGCGTGATCGAAAATGGGAACCGGTGAGTTTCCATAGAAACTACTTCTTTGTTGTCAATAACGTAGTACACATATAAAACTTCGCTTATGAATGCGACTACATTTAACTTATAATCTGTACATTGGTAAATGAAGAATGAATTCATTGATTGGTGAATGAACATAAATATATATATTTTTTAGATCTATTGAAGCATTTTCAATGCCCTTCTCTGTGCATTGCATTTGTGCAATGCCTGTAAATTTTTAAAATTAAAGTTGAATATTGTTTCTTTAGAAACTTTGACAACTATTTCAACAATAGCCTAAGGCGCACATTTCCTTCCTAAAACATTATTTACTTGAAAGCATGAATAAAAACAAATATGTTTCATTAAAACATTCTTTGGTGTGCGCGTGTGTTTGTGCGTTTGTGTTGAGCTTTTGTAATCAAATATCTGACTAATAACCTACAAATGTGATTAAATGCTTATTTTTTTGTTATAATTATACGTTTATAATTACATAAAAAAATTACAAAATTAACCCGGTTCATGATTTTCTTTTGCAGTCCTTGATAATCTTACCTATGCAAAGTGTGAATGACTTATAATGTTTTATCTGATGTTTAGTACAATTTGAAGATTTGTGTTAACTGTAAAACTTTCTATTCCTTTGAAAAGCTGTGACTGACATCTCATGTTATAAAAATTGTATTCTGTTTACGCAACCGAAAGCCTCCTTAATTTTGTGTAATCAAGAAGTCAGGAAGGCTCTGTGAATTGAGGATACTGTGTATTTGCCACTGACCCCATACATTTTTACTGGTACAGCATTAGGTAAACGATGTATTCCTCATTCCTTGCCTTGTCATATCCGGCCAGTCTCGTTCAATCTTGGACATATCTCCATCTAAAGCAATGGTTCTCAACCTTTTAAAAGTCCGAGCACCACCTGAGAAAAACAGTTTTACTTCTCGGTCCCCGACTGACGAAAGGATGACATCCGTCTAATTTTTCATTTTCCCGAGAGTTAAAACGTTTCGTTTAAGACATCTCTAGTTCAGTGTTGATTGAACGTTTGTCCCGTTGTTTCAGTTTACGATCTTCATACTTACCAATGCCTTTTGTATATAAAATTCTAATGTCACTTAGTTCGTATAGTGTACGACGAAAGTTGCCCAAAGAGACTATTATTCCAAAAAAGTGATAATATGCAGATTTCGTCATTTTGAACTGTGGCAAGAGGCGTGAACAATTACTTAATTGTATCGTCTTTAAGTAAAGGTTTAGGCTTATTGATCAGTGATAGTTTGGCTCTCAGATACAAGCCGGTAGGAATATGAATTAGACGGTCCAGTGAGAGACGGAAATGTAGCTTTTGAAGTTGGACAGGCGTTGTCTAACCGCTTGAAGTCCAGAAAAGGAAATAGATATGGACAGGCGTTGTCTAACCGCTTGAAGTCCAGAAAAGGAAATAGACATTGACAGGCGTTGTCTAACCGCTTGAAGTCCAGAAAAGGAAATAGACATGGACAGGCGTTGTCTAACCGCTTGAAGTCCAGAACAGGAAATAGACATGGACAGGCGTTGTCTAACCGCTTGAAGTCCAGAAAAGGAAATAGACTACTGTCCAGTACTCTGCCGAGAAGATAGTTCTCACAGTTAAAGAGGCAAAACTGACGTGACGTAAGCAAACTACTACTCAACATGAAAACCTAAGTTCTTACAGCCTGTCGCATATTTAGTTTCGCAATACGAGGGTATACTTATGGCTACTAATTTTTTATCATCGAAATAATGTGAATTGAATGTGTTTATCCTAAAGGAAGAAGTGTGTAATTTGTCTGAAAACAGTTTTTACTCCATGTGGGGTATGAATGAATGTTTTTGGTTTGTGAATAAAGATTGGGACACGCGCAGAATACATGTAGGCCTAAGGTTTTCTCTCGAATAAGAGCTCTCTGTGAGACGGTATCATATAAGGGTTGTAGCTCTCTCATGAGGGCACGTGAGCAATAACCGGATCAGGAGGCCAGAAAAAGTAGTAGTAACCAGGTATGAGCAATAATCAGATCAGGAGGCTAGAAAAAATAGTAGTAATTCTCAGTGTGTGATTGTATAAAGTTAGTAATTGTGTAAATAACATTGATAGTACGGGAATAATATACAAACTATACTCCGGGCCACCTTTTGAACAGACTAAAGCGGAAGTGATGTCGTCGCCTCGTCACACTCGCCTTGGTTGCCAAATGAACCGGCGCGCGATTCAAAGTTGTGCTCTAGCACTACAATACAGCACAGCTGTCAACGTGCTGTCAAGATATTCACAAAGTAAGTGCGGCAGCTCCGCCTTGGCGACAGCATTGCCATAACTCGTGCTGACAGGCGTGCGCCCCCTGTCCCTCTCCTAAATCTGACAACACCGTAGGCACTGCCCCTTTCACCCGCACCTTCCCCTGGCCTACTCCCTCACTTCCGCTTTAGTCTGCTCAAAAGGTGGCCCAGAGTACAGGCGCAACCGTGGTACTGCTGATCTAATCACAAATCTACGTCTGTTACAATGTGCAATAATCGCCACTTTGTGAACTGGAGTTGTTCCGACTGGTTTTAATTGTAACCACACCTCGCTTTTTAACTAGCCGCTGAAATATTAATTGAACATTACAGAAAACAAATTTATCTTTTTTCCTAACTTTTGCGACTTGTGGACTTGACTGTAAATCGTACAGTTGTAGAGCTTCTGTCGAATTTCTGTGAATAATATAAATGTCTCAGAGGCATCAGACTCGTGGTACCTACTCGTGGTGCCTTCGATTGGCAAGGATTTTTTAAAAGAATGTTTTTATAGTTGATGACGAGTTTCGCTTCTATTGCTCGTAGGTCTGTATATATGTGTGCCTGTGTTCGTGCATGTTCTGGTTAAACTTTAATGAGTTGGCAACTCTGTCTCATCTGTAGGTTCTTTGTCAGCAGTGGCGGCTGGTAGTAAAATCATTTAGTAAAATTAAATGTACAATTTTTGAAAAATAAGTTAAAATTATCATTAATTACTATAAATGTGTAGTTCAGTCGCAAAAATATCGCACTAAGCGACAGTCGTTTATAACACAATCATATTAAGAAAAATATGTTAACAGAGACTGCAGAATACTAGTAAATTAAACCCGACATAACTTTTCTTTGTAAGGAAAGTTAGCGTTCTTTATTTTATTTACACAAAATATAAAATTAATAGTGAAAAATAATAAAAAACATTAACCTATTGACTAGCGAAAAGATTCTATCGTAATAGTACGGGAAATTCAAATTTAATATAGAACGCGGAAGTACATACACTATTACATAAGGAACCACTGGATAACCAGGAATTTTCCATGGGGGTTATTGACCAAGCTTTTCCGAGTAGGAGTTTTACGCCAGGAGATTTCTACGGTGGTGGGTTATTTATGACAAGGGGGGAGACGTAGTGACGGTAGTTGGAAATTCGCAACTTATAACTCACTGTATACGCTATATGCCTGCCTTCAATCTGTACAGACTTCATTGGCGACCTTCTTGTAACCTCCACTCCAGTAACCCTCCATTGGCTACGCTACTGTATACACTCAGATCATCAACAGACAGGTCGTTTTCGGCTAAAGGCCTGATTCTTGAAACAAACAAATAACCGTAGCAACCGTCCTCTCATCCATTATTTTTCCGGCCACTTTACATCGGTGGACCAACAGCGAAATCGGTGTTAGAACGATGCTAAATTAAGAACTTACAAGCCGAGAGAAGTGTGATAAACGTTCGTTCTCAACGACAACGAACAAACATAAAAACTGCCCAGTTCGTTGTTACTTTTAAGCCAACCTCACAAAATTGTTGCTAACATAGTGAAATAATACCAGATTGATACAACGGTATATTTAATTTATAGTTATTTTTTATAATAGTAAAATATGATTGTGGGACACTATCTCAAGTGGCTTTATGTAAGTTGCCTCTGCCAGTTAGTCGGGATTATTATTCATTTGTCCGTTGCTCTAAAGAAACAACGAAATTTTCTGAACCAAAGTGACTTATTAAACGCAAAAAAACGTTCAGTTTTTGCGTGATTAGGAGTAACAAGATTTCTTCAAAAGAAGTAGATTTTTTGGTTGGAAGAAGGTGAAACTAAACAAGCTTCTGCACAAATGATTCTGCAGTTCTTATTTCGAAAATATCGTCTTGCGTTCGGTTCAACGGTACTGTTCCAAAAAATTGCAGACAGTAAGCCTTGACTTCACTTCGTTCCGCATTTATTGCGGTCGATCAATGTCATTGGCTTAATGCTTACCTGGTTCAATGCCATCGATTCTGTGCCTTTTTTTGGTTGACTGATTAACCACATTGACCGCAGAACGCTCTGTTAATGACTGTAACAGCAAAAACGTAACTATTTATTCTTGTTAAGATTTATAGTTACGTTCTTAATAAAATCTATTCATTACTGTAGCTTTGTGTGACGTGTAACCTAACAGAGAAGGGATAGAGCCTATATCGCTTTAAGAACCTCTAAGAGCCTTCTCTTGCTTCATTTAAAATTCCTACGTCACAGGCAGTTCTGTCGTATGTCATGCGTTTGGTGCATCGTATTTCTATCTTCACCTGTTTATCGCTCAAGTAAGTAATTCATTATCAGGCGATCTCTCCCTACCTTCCCCAGAAACCGTTTTCCTTCAAACATGTTTACGATAACTACAATATGTCTTAACACACATGGTTTATAAATTGTATCTTTTCCTTTTACATTACTTTCATGAGTTTTCATTCCACTTTTACATCCTTTAAAATTTCAAAGGCTTGTTTCCTCTTTAGCCAATCCTTCTCCGTAACCAAATCACTACTGCCTTTAGCCGAGCCTGCTCCCTCTTTTCCGAAGTCCAGGCTTTACAAGGTACTCGATACAAAAGCACTGGGAAAGTCTTCGTTACTTTTAAAGTCCACTTGGTTACTTGTGAGCAGATTCCTTTTATTATGAAAAGCTTGGTTAGCAAACGCTGCAACTCTGTTCTATTCCTTCATAAGATATTCCCTTCTGTAATAACACTCCCCACGTAGCAGAATTTCGTCTATTTATTCAGTTTATTGACTTTCCGATTGCAATTTTCATACCTTTGTCCCTCGTGGGTTTTACTGTGCAAACATTGTTTTAGTCTTTCAATTTTTATCTTCAATTGCCGTTGCTTTAGTGCACTAGGTAACATTCTTAGTATTTTACATATTCATTTTTTCGAACCACTTAACATTACAATGCCATCTGCAAATTTGTAATCTGACGGGGAAGAACCTGTGCTATACAAAACATGGATAAATAAAGAAGTCTTTTTGCGAGAAAGATGTTCATATCTTTACTATCTCGCTCGTGAACTTTGGTAGTTTATGTTAATAATAACAACAATGTTTTTCAGTTTAACACGTTTTGTTTACTTGAAAACAAACGTTTTGCCCGTATGGGTGTGGATATCTCATCGTTGTATGGGTGAAACGATTGGTTTTAAAATCAATAAAATGACGACCGGAAAACAGTGCTGTTTTTATCTTTACCCTATCTTCTACAGTCCAGCGACGTCTTCGACGACGTTCTCAGTGTCTATGTCTCCTCTAGTCCTCTTCCTCCATGCTTCTGATCTGATTACGCCTTTCTCCAAGTCTAGTGAAAATATTTTGGCAAAATTTTACTTATGGTAAAATTATACTTATAAACTTGACAGAATCAATACTTAATTAATTAATTTTATTTTTACGTGTTTAAAGATCTTTTTTTTTAAATGTTCTTTTCATTAAAATAATCGAGAGTTTGAACACGACGCACTCGTCACTGATTTTTATTTCTACTTTTCCTTTTTACTGGAATTCACAATAATATCTGGTGTTGAACAAGTTGCTGTATTATCGGCAACATTATTTAATTTTGCTTCTCAGTATAGAGCAGGAAATTTGGGACTGAGGGGACACATATTTCAGCAAATGAGGCAGATGGGTGCATGTGCAGATGATGTAGTGTTGGTGGTTAGAAACGTAAACACATTAAAAGGAACCTTTGAAGAACTGGAAAGGGAGGTCCAGAAAGTATCTATGCCAACGAAGAAAAGGCAAAATACATGAAAGTATCAAGTGCAGAGGGAAGGAGGAGAATTAAAAATCTCAATGTAGGATGGCATAATTGTCAAGGGGTCCGGGTATTCAAATATTTTGGTGTCTCCATAAACAATGAGAACAAAATCAGCAATGGGATTGAAAATCACATAGCGAGTGGTAACAGAGTTTTTTATGCTCACCAGAAAATTTTCAGATCCAGTTTAGTCAGCAAAAGAACCAAACTTAGATTATACAAGACCTTAGTAAGACCAGTTGTGGTGTATGGTGCGGATACTTGGACACTACTTAATAGTGTCATACATAATTTAAGAGTCTTTGAAAGAAGAATTCTAAGAAAAATCTTGCGACTAGTGAAGGAAGGTGAAGAACGGCGCATACGGAACAAGAGGAAATTGGAGGAATTGATAGATGATAGATGGCGAGGACATAGTGAAGTTCATCATCTAGTTCTTTCAAGTCTATGAGGATCAGCTGGTTAGATCTTGTGATGCGCATGGAGGACGACAGAATGGCCAAAGCAATTCTTAGAGGGACAATAGAGAGGAAAAAAAGGAAAGGAAGTCTTAGAAGAAGGTGGCTTCAGGACGTAGGAGGATGGGTATCGGGGACTGGCTAGAGGACCGAGGTGTTTGGAGGCGACTAGTCGGGGAAGCCAACGCTGTAGCGCCAGAGGACAAGTTTCATTCTTACTACATGATGTTTCAAGTCAGTATGTATATCGCACTCCACAATATTTCATTTTATTAGGTATCTAGATTTGTTCTGAAGTAAATATGTTTACTTTTAACTTTTTGTTTTAGGAAATGTATGCAGTGAAACCTATATGGTTAGTGGTGGTAGTTGCGGCAGGGCTGGTCGACGCCCGACCAGAAGGAGTGCCGCCCGACGTGTGCGAAACGATGGACCCCGGCCACGGCGGCCAGCCGCAGACCACAAAGTCTCCGTTCAGACTGTACCTGAACAAATACGACATCTTCATGAACGAAAGGGTCATGTTCACCATAGAGCCGACGACGTCTCGCAAGTTGCGCGGCTTCATGGTGCAGGCCAGAGACTTGGAAGGCAAACCGATTGGACAGTTCATCGCCACCGCTTTGGACATGAAAGCAATCGACTGTTCCGGAGGTGAAAGGGTAAGTCTCTACTCTGTCGTGTCGAGATTTTAGGTGTCCCGGATCTACAGTTCCTCTAAAATTCTCATGACATTGACTTCATCTCATTGTAATAATCTATCTTGACGTTTCGGACCCTTCAAATACACTGTACAGTAACAAAGACTGGAAGGGCAACTGCACAGCACATATATTCTCTGTTAATACAGAACGCAACCTTAGATTTCGAAAGCCAAAACGTCAGTAGATATTAATGGTGCATGTTTGTACTAAAGAGGCTCGTTGTGTCACTGGAACCATCAAGTAGGAATTTTATTGAACTGGATCTTTACAAAGTAGCCTATATGTGCGTTGGAGGTCCAATTACCGTAACAGAACCCGTGAATAGAAAACAGATATTGTGCTGTACTAAACGTAACTATCTCGTTAGAACTATTAACGAAGATGGCAAAGAAACGATTACAAATAGAATAACATAAGGAAAAATCTCTATGAATACAATAAAATGGCGTATGTTGGAATAACTATAAACGAAAAACACGAAACTGAAAAAAAACTAGACATAGTGCGCAATCTGTTGCCAAGACGTCGTACTACTCAAAGAGTATATAATACGATCACTGAGTAGCCAATGAGTATGGTAACTTATATTCCAATTATGGCGAATGGCAAACAACAGTTCTAGAAGAGCTGTGAAGAAGAGAGGCCTAGAGGTTGAGCAAACCCTAAACAGAGAAGAGTGGCAATTACGTAGCTTGGAAAACGTCGAAGAACGTCGCGCGCGTATGTATCTTTATATTAAACGAAACCAATGAACTAGTTCACTTGAGCCGGCCGATCAGTGAACTGAAACATTAACTCCGCGTGTGATCCGGATCATTAAGCTAATACAATGAGCGGGATAATTGAGCTGAAACAATGAATTGAGCCACCGAACCGGCTCCGAAACAAAGTGAGTTACAGATAAAATAATATGACATTAAACCGTTCGCGCAGATCTTAGCTGGAGCAGGGAAGGCAGTGCTGGAAGTGAGGTGCGCACACACAATAATCATGCACCTGTTCTGAACACAAAATGATTGTTCCGAAAACAACGCGTGAAAGCTACGCATGCTGAATAGATCTTTTCAAACTCCACAACCAGACACCCGTTTCATGTCTAATTATTTTAGTTGTACCTAATTTACTAGGACTAGCTGAGCTATTCGACAGCGTGTGGTGTTACGGTTGCCTCTTCGTCACAGTATCTCATAATACTTCATTCCGTAATATAAGTTAGTAGATATCAATTCTTAAGAGTTTTTACATATCAAAATTTAATGTACTTTTGATATGTGGTATTTTCTTTACCCAATTAAGGAAATATTGCAGTCGACTATGCCACACGTCTTTCTTGGACAAATCCTTTGTAAAACGTATCGTCTGACTTATTCACTGTTTAATTTTTTTCGTACCTTTTTGCGACACTCTATCACATAAAATCTAATTTGTGGCATCCTGTCTTATTTTTCCTTCAGTAAAGCGAGTAACAAGAAGTTTAGAAATAATACGTAGGCTACTTATGTTTCTGACACAGGCCACTACCACACAAATTTTGTAGTCTTTTTGGAAAAAAAAATTTTAAGTTCCACCTTTGCTTAAGCCAAGTTTCACTCATTGCGAACTTCGTCACTAGTCATTAAATGTTTACCTAAATCATTAGGGTTCCACACATCATGGAATACAAAATTGAAGAATAGTCTATTCAATGGGGATTTTTCTAGGGTATTGTAGAAAGTCTCCATGGATTTTCGTAATTTTTTTTTATTGTCTTCCTTAAAACTAATAGAAAAAAGTTAAAAAAGAATTTTTTGCCGCTTTTGAATTTAAGGGTGGTTTCCACCCCTTTTTCGGGGGTAAAAAAAAAAAATTAAACTGACCCTAGGAATCGATAGAAAATCACATTCTAAGTAAATAATATAGAATAAAGGTTTTCGAAAAAATGCGTTGGTTTTTAGTTATTCAGACTTAAAAATTGCGTTTTTTTTTGCAAAAAAATCGATGTTTTTGGAGCGTTTTTCGTACTTTACTCGAAAACTATCAACGTTTTAAAAAAAACTTATAAGAATCAAAATAAAAGCTAATTAAATAAAAAATAATTTGCACTTTGTTTCGTTTCCATATATTGAATCGTTATCGAGATATGCTATAAACAAATGTCAACTCTTAATTTTTTAACTGAAGAAGCGAACTTAAACTTGCTATTTATCAATGAAAAATAAAGCAACTTCCGATGATATTATTACTAAATGAAAGCTCTTAAAAGTTCCTATAAAATGGTAAGTCGATATTTTCCATATATCTTGAAAAACAACGAAGTTACAGAGAAAAATAATAAAAATTCTTAAATTGTTTTTTAAATCAAAAATAAAATGGTCCTCATTTTGTTAGTTTTGCATATTGGTGCGAGATATTGTAGATTTAGATTGTGTAGTATATTAGGAAAGTCCTCAAATTTTTTTGTTTTTAATGTATTATAGATTAGAAATGCGTACCGTTTTCGTAAATTTGAATTTTTTTGATTTCAGAGAAAATTTGTTGTTTTTAAAAAATATCTTGAAAACAAAGCGTTTTATCAAAAAATTGATATTGACCAAAAATATAGCTCATAAAAAGGCGAATATTTTCATTCTTATTTCATGTTTTTTTAAAGTATTTTTCGACAAGTTACAACTGTTACAAGGTGTGTTTATAAGATTTTATGATAAAATATTTTTGTTTCTAAGTACAATATCTTAGAAACAGTAGGTTTTTTGACTATGGCCCATTCCAAAAAGTTGTAGTCCTTTTAATTTTCTACACAATGCATTTTTATTTATTTTTTATCTTTAAAATTAACCGAGTTATAGTCAAAAATGTGAGCGCTCAACGATGATATAATTCGGTAACTTCTTATTTTATCAACGGCTACCAAGTGGAAATCGAAAATAAATAATAAATATGAAGTATTTTGTATATTACAGTTTGTAAGATAAAAATATTTTTTTATTATTTATTTTTCCCGGAATTTGAATTTTAACCGCTTCAATCTGTACCCTCTAGCGGAAGAACCCGGTAGGCACACTGAGAAAAATATTATTGCAAAATTTGTAATTTCAAAATTTCTAGCTACTCGTGCTGTCTATACTCGAAAGGAACGCCGATAATGGAATTGTAATCAAAACATTCTGAAAGATAGCTGTTATTGATGAGATGTTATTTGATGAGATCTATGATATTTGCTGGAGGTCTCTTTAAAGAGGTGCCTCAGATAGCGTTGTTTGGAAGTGGATCAAAGATACTCTTTACACACGAGACATTATCGAAGGGATCGAAAATTTTTGCAGAATTTCTTTCGGAAGAAGCCATCAACATGTTGACGCATCAGATGCTCGAGTACAAAGAGATGCTGCAGATGTAAAAAAATTAAAAGATTTCTTCGAACAGCATAACCCGTTTCCCACTAATAAAAAAATTATGTGTATATCGAGTGGAATCCTCGGCAATGATTCTATTGATTGCCATAACGCGTTTGAAAGGGTCTGTGCGACAATGAAATAAATTAATGGCAAACATTTTGAAGAATTAAGTTTGACTTTGAAAGATAAAGTAACTACACTTTTATCTCTTTCTAGTAAAATTAAGTTCAATAATGAAATAGTTTCCATAGATCCACTGTTGATTTTCCAGAGAAGGTCTATGATAAAAACATCAAACGAAGAGTTTCAATTTTATTTCAACTACAAATTATCGCCTCTTCCACTCGCTCTTTTTGACGATCATGGGCAAATGAGAAAAACTCAGAAGGCCAATTTGTATGATCTTTTCAGTGCATCAAATGAAAATATTTTAGATGTTCATTCCTGTACTTACGTCATTGATGGATTCATGCTCTCGCATAGAGTAAAGTGGGGATCAAATATAACATTTAACGCCATTTATGTTACATATGTTTTTACACTATTTGAGAAGAAACTATCCTAATTGTCGTGTGGTCTTCGATGGGTATAAAAAGGAAACAACAAAATCTGTTGAAAGGATTCGTCGATCAGAAAAATCTCATCTCCCGACTGTGAGTTCCAAAATGAGTCAGTAAATAATATTGTGCAAGAAGCATTTTTAGCTAATACTTTTAATAAAAGTCGCTTGATAGATAGACTGTCGGAATACTTAGCTAAAAATGAAATTCTTTGTTTCAAAGATGACGGGGATGCTGACAGATTAATAGTCGAGACTGCGATCAATGTAGCAATAAATTCTGATAGTCAAAAAGTTGTTATTGTCTCTGAAGATGTTGATGTAATGGTTTTGTTAACTGCATTAACACCAGACAACAAAGAAATCTTTCTTTTAAAACCAAGCAGAAATAAAGCCCCAGCACAATTCTTTTCTTCAAAAGTTTTCAAAAAACATATCCAAACTATAAACCATATACGGTATTCTCTTTTTACATTCGTTTACAGGATCAGATACCATGTCATGTTTTTTAATAAGGGAAAAAAACTTTGCAAAACGTCTGGAAAAGGAAAATAATTGCAAGACACTGCCGATGTATTTTTAGAAGAAGATCAGAAGTTAGAGAATATTTCAGCTGCCGGAATAATCCTGACTATGGCGATGTACGGGGGGTCCAAAGAACAAAATTTACAGTCTCTTCGATACAAATCATTTATTAAAGGAACAACGAAAAAGAGTTCAGGCAAATTACCGTCTCTCGTACCTACTGAAAACGCCTTGCTCGAGCATTTGAAGAGAGTAAACCTGCAAATTCAGTTACGGTTGGGTAGAAATATTTCACCCTTAGATTGGGGATGGAAAAAACAGATAACTATTTTATCCCCATTAAAATGACCCAGCCAGCTGCCCCAGATAACGTTCTAAAAATGATATTTTGCTCTTGAAAAACAGCCTGTGGATCTGCATGTGAATGCAGGAGAAGTGGGTTATTTTGCACTGACACTTGCTCATCCTGTAATGGAGATAGTTGTTTCAATGCAGCGCCAGTCGATGAAAGAGACGTAAACGAAGAAAACGTTATTGAAAGTGACAGCGATGAAGAATAAAAAACTAAATGTATATCTTATGTACATAATTTTTATATGACAGCTTGTAAGGACTTATTAATAAAAATGATTTTCTTTTTATAGATATAGTTTTTTTATAGAAAAGGAGCATACAGTCAAAGTTATTGTTCAATTGACCTCTCGACCTCAAGGAACTCTTCGTCATCATATTTATAGTTTCAGGTCTTCAACAGTTGTATCAGTACAGTTGGGTATTTTATTTTGACTTACCTCCGCTACCAGAGCTACCCCTTTGCACCATACGTGCAGTCTGACCTCGGAATCGTGATCAGCGACCCATAAAACCTATATATACCCGTGTAGAGAGCTTTCGAGCGAAATATAATATTATCAACCCCTAAGTTTGGCTATTTTCGCTCTTAAAACCACCCCTTTGCACCACACGTGCAGTCTGACCTCGGAATCGTGATCAGCGACCAAAAAAAACCTATATATACCCATGTCGAAAGCTTTCGAGCGAAATATTATATTATCAACCCCTAATTTTGGCTATTTTCGCCCTTAAAACCACCCCTTTGTACCACACGTGCAGTCTGACCTTGGAATCGTGATCAGCGACCAAAAGAAACCTATATATACCCATGTCGAAAGCTTTCGAGCGAAATATTATATTATAAACCCCTAATTTTAACTATTTTCGCCCTTAAAACCACCCCTTTGCACCACACCTGCAGTCTGACCTCGAAATCGTGATCAGCGACCCAAAAAAACTATATATACCCATGTCGAGGGCTTTAAACGGTGTCCTAACTTTTTTTACGTTTTTAACACTTTAGGGGAGTTTTTCAACCCTTTAAGGGTGAGAGCGGTCAAAAAAATTTTTTTAACTTTGCTATATAAGCTTGTAGGAAGACAATACAAAAAAAAAATTACGAAAATCCATGGAGACTTTCTACAATTCCCTAGTTTTGCCGATTTTTACGCCTCATTGAATAGACTAGAAGAGTAAAACCACTTAACCATGGTAAGTTCTCTTCGTATTGTTATTTGTAAGTTTTATTACATATAACTTACAATATGAGCGATTAGCAATATGAACGTCAGTATTTGCATGCACAGTATTACAGAGTATAGTTCCACTGAAAAATACCATTTAATAAATGTAACGAACAATTTAGTTATGAACGTCAGTTTTGTCCGGTAATAATAGTTATTAATCACTGTGTTTAAAAAATAACGTTCAGGTTTTCCTACTGGTTTGGCCTTGCTCGACTATTACAATTGTAATAGGTGTATATAATGGACTCTGTCTAATTTAATATCTATTTCCAACGCGAATTCGTGTCTTAGCCACAATGCTTTCTTCTGTTTTATTTATGACGCGCTAAATCTGTTATCTGTTATTTTTATAACCTAATTAACGAATAAAAAAAAGAAACAATGAAAAACAATTTAGTTTACTTGACTTGCGTCATTGCGTATTTAGTTTGCGTCAGTTATCCCTTCCCATTGGTTGGAAAAACTAAGAAGTTTCTCTTCGTTGTTTTCTTCCTTAAATGTCATCCTTATTGTGAGAATTACAAGAAAGAAAGAAAAGCAACCCATTAATCATAAGGCCGACGACAAGCAACTGAGCTTTCGGGCTCTGCTGCTACCTTATTCCTTCCACTATTACTACGATTAGCTCTTGCACTAATCTCTTTACTCCCTGGCCTTTAATATCAAGATGGAGGAGAGCTGTTATACGATTGTCGTCACAAACGTCGACCTGAAACTCCGAGAAATATTTGACAGAAAGAAAAATTGGTAGTAGCTTCAGAAAACCCGATTCGTTCTTGCACGCAAGTCAGTTTATAATATGTCTTCTTCTATTTCATCCTCATCTTCCTTATGTTTCTTAGCAGCATTACGCTACGTTCTTATTTTTTCTTAGCCAGTACTTAGTACTCTTCTTTTCCGTGTGCTGTCAGTCTCCTGTACCTACGTATTAATTTTTCTTTCATCCTTATTAATTTTCATCTTCCATCCAGTTTCTTTTGAAGCGAAAACTTCATATAGGGCACTATAATGGCAGGCTCTCTGCCATGCGCCTCGCGTTCCTAGATCAGTAAACTGATTAAACGCGTCACTAAATAGCTGAAACGAAAAATCAGTCTTGCCAGGCCAATCAAACCTCTTTTCCCACATAGGTAACCGAAATTTTTCCACTGTTACAAATACGTGTGCTTTAAGCAAAGCGCAATTTTTCAAGCAATGCGAGCATATTCTAAATGTTTGAATACTGTTACACTAATTACGTAACTATTAAAATAATTTTATTCTTGAATTAATCTGTTTGGTTTTTGGACACTTCTGGTGACAAAATGTTTGGCGTTTACTTCAGGGCCGCCACCAGAGTGCAGCACTACTATCACTTCTTACATCATAGTGTATCACGTTGCATTAGCATTTCAGGTCCACTACCAGAAAGCAGCATCAAACAAGATTTGGTAATTACGCAATCAACTTAATTAAAAAAAGTAATCTTTTTAATTTTTGTGTAAAAAGTTAAATTATTGTACTGCGGAAATCACATTCTACTTTTCAACTAAATATTGAGTAGGCCTACATCATATTGTTACATTGAAAACAATTATTTGTTACATGTTGTTTGTACATGTATGTATACGGAAAATAACGTGTGATATTATTCTACTTGTGTTCATTGTAAATATTTCATTGTGTTCATTGTACTCATCTCATTTAATTATCCATTCACACTTATCTGAATCTTAGTTCTTTATAGCAAAGTCCCTTTTACTCCAAATACATACGAGAAATCATTTACAAGTTGAATCTGTTCACTCGCCACTCGACATTGAAGTTCTCACTTCTGGCCTGTGTCCCACGGCACCTATTTTCCACTGTTCATTTAGCTGACTATTCAATCCAGAATAAACGTCTTATTTATTTATTTGTAATATGACAGTTTCCGACTTTTTATCACAACCTACGTGAATATTTTTTTATATAAACAACTTAAAGCACTGCTTATGTTACTAGTAAATTTTAAATTAAATTTAATAATATTATAGTAAACACGTAGCCTATAGTAACGATAATATGGGGTTGTTAGCAGAACCAGTGACGGACCAGTTTAAAATAAAGTGTATGATATGTATTTGACTGGGTTGTAGACCAATAAAAACTTCCTGCGTGAGTCGAATTCACATCGTCTTATACTCGGAGGCGAGGGTATTAGCCACTTGAGTAAACCATGGAGTAAACCTTAAGATTCATTTATCACACAAGTAGTGTCCCTGTGTTCTGATTATGGTATTTGTGCATTCAGACGAAATTTTTTTGTATAACTGAATTCTGGTTTAATGATTTATATACAAACCAATCTAACGTACAGTATTATTCAATTTATGTCTTGATGTTTTTATTGGCGCCTCTTACTTTCAATTATATGTATTTAATTGATATGAACTTATTATAAGAGAATGTAGAAAGTAATTAACATTGGCTTAAAGGTATTATGTGAGGAACAAGATATAGAAAACCACTGGCTTAATCTAAAAAACATATTAGTGACCACGGGAGAAGAAATCGTTGGTTTGAAGAAGAGACATGGGCGAGATGAGTGGTTTGATAAGGAGTGTGAAGAGGCAACTGAATTCAAAAACAAAACATACAAATTTATGATCCAAAGGAAATGCACTAGGGCTGTTCAAGAGGAATACAGGAAGGCCAGGCGGATGGAAAAGAAGATTCACAGAGGAAAAAAGAGGAAGTATATGATGAGACAGATGAAAAAGATACAGGAATATAAGAGTAAAAGGCTGAGCCGAGATATGTACAGGAAGGTGAATGATATGAGACAGGAATTTCAGCCTAGAACAAATGCCTGTAAGGATAATAATGGTGGCCTTGTGAGTGATACTGCTGGCGTAATCAGGAGATGGGCAGAACACTTCGAAGAGTTTCTAGGCTCAGTTGGGGAGGCTTCGATGGAGGGATCTGAGAATGAAGAGGAAGCAGGAGAATTCGAGGATGATAGAGAGGAGTTGGTGCCATCCTATGACGAGGTGTACGAAGCTCTAGAAAAGCTTAAAAATAACAAGGCAGCAGGTTCCGATGGTTTACCAGGGGAACTATTAAAGAGCGCAGGAGTAGATTTCATAAAGGAATTTGCCCATCTCATAGAGCGAATATGGCTGGAGGAGGTAATGCCTGATGAGTGGAACAATGGGGTGGTGTGTTTAATACATAAAAAGGGTGATCCGCTCATATGTAAAAATTATAGGGGCATCTCTCTACTTAATACAGCATATAAGGTATTGTCCAACATCATATTTTCTAGGCTGCTTCCCTACGCTGAGGAAAACATAAAAGCATATCAATGTGGATTCACTAGGAATAGGTCAACAACAGACCAAATATTTACACTAAGGCAAATCCTGGAAAAAAAATTGGAATATGGAGTGGCCACTCACCATCTCTTTGTGGATTTCCAGTCGGCATATGATTCAATCAACCGGAAAATGCTATATAGAGCTATGAAGGAGTTGAATATACCATCTAAGTTGGTGCGTATGGTTGGAGTAGTTACGTCCAATTCTAAGTGCCAAATCAGAATACAATCAAATCTATCTAACTCCTTAAAAACATTGAATGGGTTGAAACAAGGAGATGCCTTAGCGTGTCTGTTGTTCAACATAGCTCTAGAAAAGGTCATCAGGGATTCAGGAATTCAAACTAGCGGACACATATTTCACAAGGAGGTACAGCTTCTGGCCTATGCCGATGACATTGACGTCATAAGTAGGTCTGAATCTGGCTTAAAGGAAGCCTTTCATGAACTGGAGTTGTCCGCTAAGGCTATGGGCTTGGTTATAAACCAAAGCAAAACCAAATATATGGTTGTAGATGCCAACACTCGTGCCCTGTCCCTGCGCATTAATGATTATGAATTTGAAAAGGTTCAGGGTTTTCCATATCTCGGGTCATATGTGGACTCTGGAAATGACTCCTCTAGAGACATTGAAAAACGGATATTATCTGCTAATAGGTGTTACTACGGACTGGTGAAACATTTTAAGTCAAAATTAATAAGTAAAGATACAAAAGCCACCCTATACAAGACCTTGATCAGACCAGTATGGCTCGGAATGCTGGGTGCTAAAAAAGCTAGATGAGCAGAAACTATCCGTTTTTGAGAGGAGAATCTATGGCCCTGTGAAGGAAAACGACATTTGGAGGCGACTGCATAATCGAGAGTTGTACGAAAGGTTTAAAGATCTTCCGATCGTGCAACTCATACAAATTAACAGATTGCGTTGGGCTGGTCATGTGCAGAGAATGGCGGAGGATAGAATCCCAAAAAGAGTTATGAATTATTTGCCGATGGGAAGGAGAAGGAAAGGAAGACCGCGTACAAGATGGCTGGACCAGGTTGGTAAGGAGGCAGTGAGGCTGGGTGCAGCAAACTGGTGGACATTGGCCGGGAGTAGAGTAGAGACCAGTGGGGAAGATTTCTTTTGGAGGCCAGGGCCCGGACTGGGCTGTAGCGCCGAGGATGTATGTATGTAAAGGTATTATGTAGGAAAATCAGATAAAGTGCACGACCTAAAACGCGTTATACCTTAATAACGTTAATTCCCTATTTTGTACACATGTCCCTTAACAAGACGTTTG
Organism: Magicicada septendecula; assembly: GCA_034769895.1. Classification (NCBI taxonomy): domain Eukaryota; kingdom Metazoa; phylum Arthropoda; class Insecta; order Hemiptera; family Cicadidae; genus Magicicada; species Magicicada septendecula. The sequence continues at coordinate 384,194,551 of CM068371.1, read as the reverse complement.
CCTTTTTGCTTTAAGATATGGGAAAAACGTAATAGCTGAAGGGAAAGTTCTTGTGGTAAGTTGGCCATTCGTAGAGAAGGGTGTGTAATTAATTGAAAATAACCCATGTGTGTATAGGTTGTGTCTTATGGAGGCACATTTTCATAATTTTTCCAGCATCCGTAATTCACAGACCATATATTGTTACTAATGATTTTTTTGCTGTTTGTGTTCCAGAACACGGCGTCACATACAAACTCAGAGCCGAAGGAAAAAGTTCAGATGGTGTGGAAGCCGCCTGAAGATTACGCTGGAACATGCACGTTTTTGTAAGTTAACGAAGAAGGTTTTAGCTATATCGTACGTGTCACGTTGCTTATCCCAAATCGACTTCTTCATTTTCGTTTTCCGTTTTGCGAAGGTTGGCAGGTAGCTATGCAGTGTAGGCAATCGAGTTACCTCCTGGCGTCAAGTTTTTTGTACAGTCTCTAAACAACGAAGAGAACGACCAACATACAAACAACTGATAATACGTAGCTTATGATAACTACCATAAACGTATGACTGTGCTATACCACGACCGCCTCTGTTTATGGGATAAGAGATATGAAACCCATTACCTTTGTTTTGTCGGTAGACATACGTAGATGGTATCAAACAGTGTATCGATTAAGTCTAAGAAGAACATTTATGTAAACTGTCCTGTAATTAGTCTTATTGAACGCAACGTAAACCAACGAAGCGAATTCTCAGTTTAAGTCGACCGTTTGGCATTTGTACTCTTTAACGGTGGATAGAACAAGCAATTTGGGTGGGGGGAGGAGTTGACTTTTAGGGGGGAATACGAAAAATCGGACAATTCTTTAATGGTCTAAACTATAAATGATAGGAATAAGTGAAGATAAATATACAGCGTGTTATTATCAACACAATAAATTTATTAACGTATAAGTATAAAATCATATCTGTTTTGTCAGTTCATTGTTCTTTTAATAATATTCACTTACACTTTAAAGTACACACCACTCACTTAAGTTGCGTATAAAACAAAAGTTAACATGCTGGTGAGGCACAGTTACAATTTAAAGTAATTTTGGAATAAAATCATGAACCTACATAACGTGATACGATTTTTATATCATATTCACAATCACAAGACAACGAAAAAAATTTCGTCGGAAGGGACATTGGGGAGGGGGATTTCCTCTAGCCTATATCCCCTCCCGTGGATCCGCGCCGCTATTGTGTTTGACTGTCTATCTACCTAGACATCTGTTTGGAATGTGTCTTACGATAAATTTTGAAGATACCTATCAATTCTCGTAAAGCTTAGCATGCGTGTTCACTCTTTTACCCAAAATACCACATATACCACATAAGAACAATTTTTATTGTTGCTGACGCTGATTTCGCCCAAAAAAGGGGGCGGAAGGCAAAAATGTGAGCTGAAAATTTCTATTAAAAAATCGGAAAATCCACATGGGCATCCAATTAAGAGAAGTTTAACCAAAATCTGAAAGAGGTCTTCAGTTTTGAAAGATTCAAACTTTTTGACACTAAGGCTCAAAAAGAGGTCAGCATTTAGGAAAGAATTGTGGTAAAAATCCATTTGAGGTACCGAAGTGAACAGAATCCCAACTAGAATACGAATATACTGAATTGATTGCTTAATCTTTCCCGGCCGGACTGTCCGGGCTATCAGGCCGTTGTTTAACACAGACATTTCAACTCTCCATTGGAGGCCATCTTCAGTGTCTAAAGGACTTCATTGTGTACTGACAAGATGTCCGTCACAGCCTGGTAGCCCGGACGTAGTACTTATAACTTATAATTTCTGAATATACTGTTCAGTTTCGACAATTTCGAAATTTTGGATACCTGAAACTCTAAAAAAGGTCAGAATTTTGAAAAACTGTAAAAATCCATGCTGGATATCAGAGTAAAGAGAATTTAACCCAAATCCAAATGTAGTGTTTACTTTGAACTTTTTTGTTTGACGTTTAGGGACATCACCGTCAAAAATGGAATTCAATTTTTTGAAAAGAGTCTGTGAGGAATTTATGAAACTACTGGAGTCGAGCAGTGCATTACAACACCATACGATTTTTAATTTGTATATAGAGTAATTAAATTTGTTACTTAGCATATTATTTGTAGTCTATTCATTCGTATACGTTCATGAAACACAAAAAAAGTAAAAAAAAACTAAAAACTAATCATGAAGTACGAGAAACAATGTATTGTCACCTTGTCTTGTTCCACAGCTAACTCTAGGAATCGTGTAGATATATATGAATACCATTGCTCACAGCTTTAAAAAAATATCACTTGGTAACATTATTTTATCGACTAGTAAATGTAATATCGTCGAAATAGTGAGCGAGTTCTGGAGCACACACTAACCAATTATATGTGTGTTTGATTATAGCGCAACAGTGGTCGCAGACAAAGATACGTACTGGGTCCGCCAACCGGCTGAGAAAGTTCTCTCCATCAAGTACCCTGCATAAAGTGACGTGATACAGGAAGGAAATGACTCATACGACCGCAGCTTTGTAACTCCAGATACATATATCTTTTGACCTTTCCCGCAGTCATACTCCTTCACGCTCATTCACCCACATCTTGTCCGATTCTAATACAGTTTTGGCGAAATAATGGTTAATGGCCTGACAACACAATGCTAAAATACTTCCTTTATTAAATTTAATTTTTTGGAATTCCAGTTTACATTTAAAGAAGAAGGAAAGAAGACGCCAATAATTGTGGTTAAAATGTATTTGGGTTCATTAATATATCTCTGAATGTTTGTAGATATGGGTATTTAATAATTATAATTAATTAATCAGCATAGATGGCTGGGCATACTAATGTCCTACCAAAACCAAAAAAGTTATATTACAATCATAAAAATATTAATTTAATGTTTAATCTTGCAAATGCTGAAAGGTTTTGTGAGGGTCGTTCGTATCCGTAACATATACTTATATAAAATGTCGTCTATATAACATGCCTTGGTAATAAGCCTACTTTGTTTACTAATACACATACTAATAGTAGGCCTAATAGCATACTAGTTCACAATCACTACTAAACTAAGGATTCTTAAACCGTCAAACTTATAGACATATATTTTTATTTTATTGGATACTTTCAAACATGTATTTTTTATTGTAAAGTATGTGAAATTTGTTATTTATTATTCGATTTGAATATTGAGTGTATGCGTCTTATTTATTTGTTTCTCTATCACTACTTTTACGTAACTTTATTAACCGCCTAAAATTTACAGTTGTATGAACAATTCAACTTGTCAACGATTCGCTTTAGGGGACAGCGAAAGGTCAGAACAAAATTTATTCATTTATATCTTGTTGTATATCACCAGGCATATTGCTTTCATGTTTAACTAGTTGGCCAACGATAGGGTGAAACTCAATTTGATATAGTAAAGAGCAGTGGCGTATCTGGAATTTGGTCTGGGGGTCCGCCCAAGTCGGCTTCATACAGAAGAAGAAACCAGTTAAGACTAATCAACATTAATATCTTTAAAATGGTCAAAAAACGTGTGATAACATCCTGAAATCAATCTTATTAAAGAGATCGGCAATAACACAATAAAATGTGCGTTATTGAAACATTGTTTAGAAGACATTTATTGCTGAATTGATTATCCTATACAGTTTTTCATATTTTAAAGGTATAAGCAAATGCTGTGTAATAAAACTATTTGTATATTTAGAAACTAGTTATTAATATATTAGCGGACACAACTCAAAAAATATAATAAAATAATCTAAAAATTAGGAGAGTAACAAAATTCGTCAACTTTTTTCGACCCTTTGCGGTGGGGTGGGGGGTTCGGGCCCCCGTAAATTTAGTTATTATTTTGACTAATTCAAGTAACTAATTTCATATACAAATTAAAAATAAATATACTAACAACTTGTTACAATAAAAAAATGGGCTGCAGTCAAAAATATATAGTCTATAAGTACCGATCCTTTAATAAAAAAATACTAAAACATTTATGTACATATTTGTATCAACCATATGCATTCATACGTTTCAAATAAAGCAGTTTGAACCACTCGCCGTTTCTTGGTCACCGATTCGAGTTTGACATAACTGCTGTACAGTAATCCGAAACGCGAAATATTATTCACAGCCTTTTGTAACAATTGAACAGCTTTACCAGAACCAGTAAATCTCAGTTTCCGACAGATAGGCGGCCGTTTATAACAACAAAATTACGTGAAGCTGTCTTTACACTGACTTGTGGCAGACAACGTAATGCTGCTATTGTGAATGAAATATAGGACATCTGTCTCTTAATACGTAACAAGGGTTCACTTAATCTAACTCGACTTGATGCTGTGAATACGTCCTAATATTCCTAATAAGAGCATCCTAACATGACTTGATAGTACAGGAGTCCTAAAAGACCTAGTGAAGGTATAAACATAACAAACCTTACTATAACCTAACTTGACTCGGTAATGTCAATGAAATATAGGACTTCTATGAGCCCTAATAACTACAAAATTTTTACATTATCTAACATGTATTGGTGCTGTGAATAAAGTAAAGACTTCCTATGAGTCCCAACAAAAGCTCCCTAACCTAACCTAGTGAATGTATAAACTCGTATGAGACCTAGTGAAGGGATAAATATAATAAGACATTTACTCTAACCTAACGTGATTTGACAATGCGAATGAAATGTAGGAGTCCTATGATTTTCAAAAAGTTATAAACCTAACAAATTGTATCGCAACTTAAGACGACTTGGTAATGTGAAGGAACTTACCATGAAAGGAATGGTAACATCATCTAGCCTCACCTGAGTAATGCGATTGAAATACGTACAGGAGTTCTATGAATCCTTATGAAGGACGACTCATGAATTTAATAAACGTTACCCTAATCTAAACTGATTTGCAAATGTTTTTAACCTTTAGGAGTTCTATTAGATCGAACGAATGCTTTTCTGCCTTAACCTGACTTGAAACGTGATTGACCTACAGGAATTCTAATAACAAAGGAGTCCTAACCTAATCGCAGCTCACATATCTTGGTAATGCGAAGGAAATACAAGACATATATAAAATTTAACTTAATAGTACAGGTATAAACCTATCAAAGCTTTAACAGACTTTTAATTATAGACTTTTTAATGTGAATGTACTAGAGGATTTCAATTAAATCTAACAAAAGTTTCCTAAACCATTCGCGCCTCACTTGAATTGGTAATGTGAGTGTATTACTGAAGTTCTGTGACATCTGATAGAGGTATAAACATATTGCGTCTAACAGGCCATCTCTACATGATATCTGCGGAAATATTCCTTGCGACTGTATTACGAACTACACACCTTTAACAACAGCTCGCTCTGCTGCATTAGAAAAAACTGTAAAAAAGCCAGTTGGTTCTAGAAAGTTCTTTTCTCACCTTAATGTCTTATGCCTTATTTCAATTAGAGCGTGACTGTCAGAATATTTGAAAATTTAAACAGAGAATTCTGCTTGGCTTGTATGGCCTGTATAGTGATTTGTATAATTACAGCTACAACAAAAGTAAGTGTAAATTTACAACATTTTTCCAGTTACAGTAGTTCTGTGACGTGTAACGTATAACGTACGAAATGCAGAGGCGACGTTGTTTCAATATTGGACAGCTTTAAAAAGTGAAAAACAAATAGTAACTCAATCATAATTTAATTCTAATTAGAAAAAATATCGACTAACTGGATTACGAACAAGGCTTCTTGCAAAAGTCTGTAAATATTAAAAGAGGAACTTTAATATTATCTTGAAGATAAAATTATCACGTCAACGTGTCTAACTTATATCGCAAAGTAGATTCTAACTCCTCCTTTCAACGGCCACTTGAATTTCGTTCAGCTAAGTCTTAATATTGGATCACCAAAGTACAGTGAGTCGAATGACTTTGATTAACCTCTGACCCAATCGTTGAGGTCAAGAAGGAGAAGAAGAAGAAGAAGAAGAAGAAGAAGAAGAAGAAGAAGAAGAAGAAGAAGAAGAAGAAGAAGAAGAAGAAGAAGAAGAAGAAGAAGAAGAAGAAGAAGAAGAAGAAGAAGAAGAAGTATTTACACTAATATTTATTGACCAGGAATTTACATTTACATACATATAGTTATGTGAGTATTTAACAGAAATTTTTAAATGTGTTTGACACGATCTTAAATATTTATTATATATGGCATGAGTATTACTTATTACTGTATACTGTAGTGTTAAATCTATGAGTACTGTGTAGAATACAACAGTCATGTATTAAGTCTCCATTTATTTTTTACGAAATAATATTGCGACTGATAAACCGCAGCATTTACAATGCTGAGAAGACTACGTAAAATTACCGGTACGTTTAATCGCGTCATCTGTTTAGATATCCCAGTCTACGACATTTCATCAGTAATGTTACAATTTATTTGATTAATTTAAACCGTGGCAGCAACGACCGAGCAGAGATTACGATATTGCCTGCGACAGGTTTTTATCTCTACATCGATACTGATGTTTAGCCTTGGGACTGTGGAAAATTGAGAGCAAATTTTTCTCTATCCGTGTCAAAAAATACGGGTAAGAGACTTGTAATAAAATTAGCTAAATAGAAATTAATTTATTGAAACTTTATTACAAATCTTTAAAATTATATTAATATCTATCATTAAAACTTTATAAAGTTGAATATAATACAATATTTTAATGAAGCAGTACGGAATGAAAAGCATTAATATTTACACATGAGATGTTAGCTACATCAAATTAACTTTATGAAGTACCCGTATACAAATAAAGACAACCGCGCGCGCGCACTCACATAAACAAATATGTATGTACAATCCGCACAAATGTAGCCTATAGGGTCCGTTACATTCAGTGACAGTCCTAACCTTACACACCACACATTTTTCATGAGTTTTATATTGTTTGTTATTGGTAAGAATTTTCGTGTAGCATTACTATTTCTTATACATCAGCCATTGTACATTTTTTGTATCTGTTTACAAAAAAAATATATATAATTTCGATTTGGTTTTTAAATAATTTTAAGATACTCGGAATAAAACTTAAATTATGGCGATATCAGATTACGTCTAATAATTTAATGGAGTCAAAAATTTATCTAGAAATAGCTATACAAGTGGCAGCGTTTTTAACTAGGTTTCCGGGGTCACGTTCTAAGATTAGGAAATAAAATCTTTCTTGCACTCTACATGTATCTGAAATCGACGTTAAATTGTTAAATTTCAAAATAGAATATGAACAATTTGCAGTCAGAAAGGTAATTAAAATAACAATTTAATTAAGTATAAGGGAACAATTTAAAGACTACACACAGGCCTACTTGTGGGTGCCGTTTGTATGGAATAAAGTATAAGTTACAACGAGTATACAACTGAAAACGTTTGATGAAAAGTTCATTTGATTTTTCACCATATCCGTTGAAATTGACATATACATTATTACACAGAAACAAGGAAAAGTGTCATCATGAATTTGTTATGTGTGTAACGTCTAAGAAAAATCTTTTATCTACTGGAGTTAGACCTACTGCTAATGGGTACTTATAATATTTAAAAAAGTCTTCGAACGACTAGTCCAGCGGCGACTAGCAGATCACTTTCAACGGTTCGACATTCTGGTCCCCGAGCAATTCGGTTTTCGTGCTGGGCACTCCTCGACGCATCAATTGATGCGCTTCGTGGAGACCGTGACCGAGGCCGGTTGCTCACGAGAACAGACCGTCGCCGTTTTCTTTGATGTCGAGAAGGCTTTCGATCGTGTTTGGCATCCAGGCCTTCTATACAAACTTACGGAGATTCTGCTTCCGGATTGCTACATTCATCTGATTGGTAGCTTTCTTCGGAAGAGAACCTTTTGCGTGAGAGTAGATAACATCCTTTCTTCGGCAAGGGCTATTACGGCTGGTGTACCTCAGGGAAGCGTCTTGGGCCCCCCTGCTTCTCTCTGTGTACGTCAATGACGTGCCCAAGTTGCCTGGCACCAGGTTGGCCATGTTTGCTGACGACACGGCGGTGTATGGCTCCAGGAACAATTGGACGAGTACGTTGAGTGGGCAGAGAGATGGAGGGTTGCCATCAACGCGGCCAAGAGCACAGCAGTAGTCTTCTCCAGACGCTTTAGGCTCCCCGACAGACTCTACGTAGGCGATACTCTGTTTCGCTGGTCTCGAGAGGTCAAGTATATGTGTGTTTCGGGGTTCACCTCGACCGTCGTCTCACCTGGCGGACACACTCTGCTCAAGTAGCCCGCAAGACCGCCAATCGTCTATATCAGCTCCGTTCCATGTTATGCAGCAACGCCATGACCCGCCGCCTAGGGAAGCTTATCGTCTCCACCTATGTGGTGCCGATGGTAACCTACGCGATACCCGTTTGGGGCTACTTGGCCAAGACCCATAAGCGAAAGCTTCAGTCTCTCCTTGACCGAGAATTGCGCTGGGCGTGTAAAGCCCACTACCTGACATCGAACAAAACCATCCGTGACTCCCTGCGTGTCCGTTCCCTGGACGCCATTATACGGACACTGTCCCGCAAATTCTATCGCCGCTCCGCCCGATTCCAGGGCAACCACCTGATTAGCGCCCTCGGCCGCTACCAATCTGTGCCAGGAGAGTCTTGGACCCGGCGTCGGCGTACTCTTACCCTCAATTAACTAACACTTAATTGACTCCCACGGCCGGTAGCACGCCACACCCTTAATCCAGACCCCAACCATGGTCCCTGCGGCAGGAGCTCTATTTGAAGCTCGGGACGTAGTATACGAACGGGCGACGGGCATGGACAGCCTCTGGTCCACACATACTTATAAGATGTTATGTCACTGTATTGTTCACGTTAGGTTATCACACCTTTGTCAAGTCAATAATGGACAGCGGCCCAGATACCGATACTGTCTTATACATACTGGTTATCCTATATAAAGTAAATTCACTTTTACTGTGGACAAAGTTAATAAATATTATGTGACAAGAAAAGGTGTGACCCCCAAGGTTTACGCCACTCGACTTGAGGCAACGTTAGTGTTATAAGACTTGTAAGACTTGTGTCTGTCACACGTGTCTTCGTCTGATTTAAATAAGCTTACTTATTTGGATCCGATCCAATTGTCCCGACAATTGAATTACAAGGCTACTGAAAATTGTAGATAATGTGAAAAACAGTGTATTCATTATCTACATACTTGAATTTTCTTTACAAAGTAGTTGCACCCAATTTGAGACACATGCCATTAATGCTAATTTAAAGATTCCTTCTTCTAAGAATCTCGCTGTCTATGAGCTGAATAACGATTAATGGACGACGTTCTCCTTTGTCTCACTATCCTCTCGAACTTATGACTAATGGCAAGTACCGGTACACATTCCGGATTGTAGCGCGATGAGTGTTGTTCTCTGCATGAAATGAGCTGATCAACGTTGTGATCGTGCAAAAACACAATGCCGAAACTAGATAGCACTTTCTTCATTTGGTAACAGGTTCGATGGATCGAACTGTGACTTTCCGTTAAAAACTTTAACTTGGTGTCAATTTTACAACTAACAACAACAAATAATCTAATTATATTTCTAAAATTATTAATTAAGAATAGACTACAGCATTTGCTTAACAATAAGAGTAAGTTCTAAAATATCATGAGTAAACAATAACAGTACATGATTGTTTACAGATTAGAATAAGACTTGATTTGTGTGTGAATTCCAGTATAATTATGTATAAATGGTCAAAGCGTTGAATCACAAGCGTCCTTGAATGTCGTGTGGCTCAGTTATTTCCTGTTTCGTGCTAAACCACACAAGGAATTCTATTACTATTATTATTTTTTTAAGTTGTTTTTTATTTTCCTTCTTATTCTTCTTATAGGTATTCATAGATGAAATATTTTATAATTATAGTTCAATACTTACATCAACACTACGATCTAAATATGCTTCCGAACAGGAACGCATAGGAGGTACAAAGAAGATGAGAAACATAGACAATTAGGAGGAGAAAAACAGAAGACGGGCGTGCAAAGATGAACTAGCTAGATGGTATACAGTACGTAAATTGAAACCAAAAACAATTAATACGACTACAGTGGCTAGGTTTATATGGGCGAGTAATGAACACAGCGTGAGTAAAGACGGAACACAAGCTGATGTCTCAGTATGGGTTTATCTCTGGGCAGATGATCAGGCACTCGTAATACAGGATTACGAAGATATCAACTACATGACGCATAAGTTTACAGAAGAATATGCAAAATAAGGGTTAGAGGCAGGTCCGACTTTGACATTAACAGCGCCCTGAGCACACTGTGAGCAAGCGCCCCAATGTTACAAAACAAATATTGAATTATTTAGTAAAGAATTTTATTTGAACTAATAAAACGTCGTATATCGTATATTGATTACGACGCCTACTAATAATAAAAATGTTAAACTTTATGCGCATATTTATTGAAAAGTTTATTGTTTTCCTCGGAAAGCAGTGCCGGTGCGTTCCGGTTTCAGTACATACCTGTTTGATATTAAAGTGAAAGCCAGCATCTAAGGAACGTAAATTGAATTAAAATCTTAATGATTATTATGAACAAGAATATGGGGGGGGGGTACGGTACGCGAAGGAAATGTAAAATCTGGCAATAATCACTATCTTTCAAAACGTTTTTTCAGTGATTACGTTTTAGTAATGGGGATGGTAGGAACGAGAAAGAGGATGGGTGGTTAGGTAAAATTGGACCAGAGAGGGGGCCGCAAAACATGTGTAGCCCGTAGACAGCAAAACATAAAGACCCGTCTGTCTGACTGGAGTGGCTCTATTGGAGGACTCACCCAAGAGGTTCCTCTACTTTAGTTCATTATTTCCAGAATTAGTGTCCAACTTGGGGCAGATCTAGTGCCCAGTGTGCCCATTTATAGAATCGGGACTGGATAGAGGAGAATTTGGTGTGTATTGGGGGCACCAACAGGACTTGGTACTTCACAATGGCCAGCATATCAAACACTGCACGGACTACAAGTATTTAGTATTAAAATGACACAGAATGGGACAGTAAATTGAGAACGAAATGTTCACGTACGGAAAGCTATTACGTTAGACAGTATATTATGGGATAAACGCTTTAGGGAAGAGAATTAGCGGCGGTTATACTATACTATTGTCAAGAGTATAATAATCTATACTTCGTAAGTATGATTATTTAAAATTATATCAGAAAATGTTGAAGGCAACGGAAGTGAACTTTTAGGCGACAAGCTGATCAAGAATGAGAGAATAAGGACTAATACTATAAGATAAATTGTGGAAGTAACGCGCACAGTGATAGATGATATCAAAGATAAACAATTAAAATGGTTTGCACACGTTCGCAGAATGTCAGAAGAAAGACTACCGGAACAGATTTTGGAAAGAAAGTGGGGAAGAATGAGGCAGGATGGACCATCCAGGAAGAGGTGGTAGATATAAAGAGATGAGACATCGTGGATTGGAAGAGGACACTTGGGATGATAAAGGTGGACGGTGACTTAATATCGGAAAACGTCAAACGTTACAAGCTGTCGTAAAGAAGAAGAGTATTGTAACATAACGGTAAAAGAGGAAGTGTGGGTTGCTGTCGTGGCAGATTCTAAGTTTGAAGAAGCTAAGGCCATGAACAAAAAAAAAAAAAAAAACAGGAAACAATTATTAAGTTCTGGCCTTGCCAAAATGTTATATTCTTCTTCTTCTTTGTTTTCTTCATCATCATTATCGTCGTCTTCTTTTTCCTCGCTTCAAGCAACAGACACAGTGTCTGTAGCGGTACCCGTCTACTCGGTTACGGTACCCATATTATATCTTCTTTCTCCACATTTAAAATCGATTCTTGTATTTACTATCAAGACGTTCTTTCCAGTTTCTTCTCTGTTCTTTAATCCTCTCACTGATGTTAAATACTGATGTTTTATATATATTCCATAGATAAAATGATCTTCGTTTCTCTCACTCTTCTGAAGAATTTAATTTTCTCACTGATTTTATTCGTTGTTCTTGTTTTCTCTTTATTGTCCATATGTAGGTGTGGAACCGTTGAAAACGTTTAAAAAACTTCAGTTGCATGTTTCCCTTGGTTTCGTTTTTAAGATCTTTATTTGTTACTAGCTGGATACCAGTGCTTCGCTACGGTGATTATCAGAAAAAAAACAGAATGTAAAATCAGAAAATAGAAATAGGTTGTTTGTGAAGCTTAAATACCGGTATTTTGAAACTAAGAGAAACTATTTAAGCTATTTTAGCTCGATCGATTTGAAGATGATCAAGCTTGAAGATGATAAATTTGATCAAGCTTGATCAATCAACTATTAAAGCTTGAAAATTAATGATTTGTTAAAAATGACGCTGTATTATTTAGTTAGAGAGGGTAAGCTAAGTTTCTGTTAGAGATTAAGACAGTCCTTTATTGTAAGTCTAACGACAATAAAGTAGATGGGCTTAAGCCCTTTGATCCCACCACCACCCCTGATTTTTTGGTCTACGTAGCCAGGCTAATAACTTGCTTAGCATATACTTTCAGTTGCTCCCTCAGATTAAGAGCTCAGGACCTCCCTGTATACAACATTCCTGGTTTTGCTCTCTGGCTGGAGGATGACCATGCTGTCAGATGTCCTGACTCTGGAGAACGCCACTTACATCTGGCCATGGGAGAAACAATCACTCCTCAGATCCACACCAGCCACTATCAAACTCTGACCCTATGCCTTATTGATGGTTATGGCGTAGCACACCTTAACGGGAAACTGCAGACGTTTGAACTGAAAGTGGTAGTCTGATGGGATCAGAGAAATTCGGGGGATGAAGACGGTTTCTCCCTTACCGACGCCTGTGAAAATCGTGGCTTTGATGACATGTTTGTGCAGTCTTCACCTGAAGCCTGGTGCCATTGGACAGTTTCGGAGGGTTTAGATTGCGCAACAGCATGATTGGAGCGCCAACCTTGAGGTAGAGGATGTCAGGTGGTACTCCTGGTGGGTCGAGAGTATGCAAGAACTCCACAGGGTAATGTACAACATCCTCGACCTCCACCACAGAGTCCACAGACTCATACCTCATATGCTCAGTCGGCAGCTTCTCCAACAGAAACTTGTTGATGCTGTTGGCTGAGTCTTTTGTTGGAGTGAGAATAGCTCTTTCTCTCAGCCATGAAGTGCAATCCTCTCTAGCCTGATGAATGTTGGGGTATATTCTGTCACTGAAGCTGATCAGATCTCCCACAACATCGCAAAGGTTACCAGGAATATTTATTCTTCCCTCTTTTCCCAAAAGCTTGTCATCACCAATATCAAGCAATAAATTAGAAAACTCCTCTGCCCTCAAGTCACGTTGGAGGTGGACACGCATGTTAACTCTCAAGGACAGGACTAGTAACATTAGGCCATAAGGGGATGACTTGAGACAGGCCTTGACTTCATCTGCACGTGTCCCCCGTGGCACAACAGGCAAAGTCTGTCTGAAGCCACCAGCCAAAAGCACCGTAACTCCACCCATAAGATGGTTGCGGCCCCTAATGTCCTGGAGCGTCCTGTTCAGAGCCTCAATACGTCCCTTGTGGGCCATGGTGCACTCATCCCACACGATAACTTTGGCTTCTCGAAGCACCTGAGCCATGTAGCTCTGCTTAGAAATGTTACAAAGTGCAGACTCAGAATTATTCAGGTTGAAAGGTAACTTGAAGGCAGAGTGAGCCGTCTTGCCTCCGTCGATCAAGGTAGCTGCAATACCGAGGAAGCAACGGCAACGGCGATGTTCCTTTCGCCCCTAATTGTGGCTAGCAACAGATTGATAAAGAACGTTATACCAGTGCCACCAGGAGCGTCAAGAAAGAACAACTGCCCAGAATCAGAAGAAATGCTGAGCATGATTTCATCGTAGGCTTTCCTCTGTTCTTGATTTAATTTTGAAACGTTCACAGCAACTGTTTCGGACAGCTGAACGGTATCATAAGACAGTTCCCTCAGGTGTTCACGGTTGGCGACAACGGCTCCTTGCTCTCGTGAAGATGGTGGAAAAATTTACTGCAGGAAGGATACGATTGAGAAAAAGCGGTATTATCAGTGTTGCGGTTTGCGCGTTTTTTCGCGGATAGGCGTTAAAGCTTTCAAAACTCTTTTTTAGTGAGCATCCAGAAGCCAAGAGGAATATATGTGCTGCTAAACTTAGAACTCAAAGTAAACAGGATTTATTTTGTACTTCTTCAAGTGAGAGATTTGAATTTTTACTTTCCAAAATCACTGTGCATTTATAGCACCTACATAAATATTTTGTAGTTTTGTAAACTTTGCAGGATTTCTGTACTGCAGTTTGGTGACATCTGCATTATTTTAAATTATAATTAATTTAAATCACCAACAATTCACCACATTTACACAAATCCCCACCGTTAAAGCTTTCAAAACTCTTTCTTAGTGAACAGCCAGAAGTCAAGAGGAATATATGTGCCGAACGTAGAACTCAAAATAAACCCTCAACACCACATAGCAAGGAATAGAGGAACAGGGTGAACTGTTTCGTGATTATTTTCCCGCCTCCTCGTAGTTAGAGGCTAGATGAAAAAAATATTGTTTTAGTAACTATCCTCATTTCACATATTCGCACTTTTTCGCCAATCGCAATGTTTAATGCGGATTTCAAGGTGATCTAATATTGTCTAATTTAATTGCACATATGATATGCAATTATCATAATGATCGCATTATTATTGTAATTACTATGCTTTAAAATCGCACAGAATTCGCACTGAGTGTCAGAATTACATAGAATTCGCACTGCACATGTGTCTGATTTTTACGCATTTTTAGAAGTTTTTACACTCTTTCTAAAGAAAGAGTTTTAGGTTTGGTTAAAATTAAATAAAATCTTAATTTAGCATTTATTTGGGGTGAGACTGCAAACTTTCAAGCTCGAACAGGCTTCACGCACACACTCTATTTACTTGCGTACAAGCTCTCAGCGGTAATCGCGTGATGTTTCCTGTTGATTCCTGTCTATAAACCAGCTTCCAATTTCACACCTGCTCGTCTATTACATATTACTAAAATTAATTTAAATATTTATTTTATTTCATATATGCGCATTACAGCATATGCTTGTATTGTCGCAATATATATATATATATATATATATATATCTACTAACAACAGTATACCTAACCATTCTGACCACCCACCACAACATAAAATGGCAGCATTCTATTCGCTATTTAACAGAATGTACAAAATACCCTAAACAAACAAGAAACTGACAAAGAAAGAAATATATTATACCAAATTGGTTATGAAAATGGTTACAATAAAAATACTGTAAACAAAATAGAAAATAAAATCAAATATAAAATAAAAACTGAACAATTAAGAATTAATCAAAATGAACAACACATAAATAATAACAACAACAAAAAATGGGCCACATTCACATAGCCTACATAATTAATAAAATGACAAGGCTAACAAAACTACTTAAAAACACAGATATAAAAATAGCATACAAAACTAATGAAAATAATTTACAAAAACTAAATAGCCCACACAACAAAGATAATACAACAACTAACGGTATACACAAAATTGAATGCCAAGATTGCAATAAATGTTACATAGGACAAGCAAAAAAACAGCTGAAAAAACGTTATTTTGAACACCTAAACGCATACAAAAAACCAGAAATATATAAATCCAATTTAGCCACACATGCAATAAACACAGAACATGAATTCCCAGACATAACCAATGTGACACTAATAAAACATATACCACACAAATGCACCATAATGAAGATTTGGGAAAATTTACAAATATACAAACATAAAACACAAAACAAACTAATACCTGAACAAATACAAAACATGACACAATATTCAAAGCACTCAACATCGAAAATACACAAAATACAAATACATATACCACAATCACACACAATAATACAACTTTAAGATACCAGAGACCAACAAACAACCTTAATAGCATCCAGCCAACACACAAATACCTCACCAGACGCAAGATCGCGAAGGCTGATGATGAGAGCACGGGAACTCTCGAAACATGTTCCTAATAAGGGGAAAAAAGGTATATCTTGAAGTAAATTTATTTATAAATATTAAATGTAATATATATACCGTATATATATATATATATATATTATAACTCTACTACTATGCGTTATTGTAATGTAATGTTGTGTGTGAGTACCCACCTGCTGTCTGATCTTGCAGATTCTTCCGACTAGGGCGTGTGGATTTTGGATTTGAAGTTCGCAAGCTAGTAATCTCAAATTATTACAACAACACACACAATGGGTTACTTTAAAGGGGGAGAGTTTTGTGAGACTGGTAGGCTTTACCGTACAACAATAAAACACTGTTATATGGGGTAATAAAACGTTGTTTATTACACCAACAACACACAAGAATAGAATGGTTATAATGTTATGAATTTTCTTATAGTCTATACAATGAATCGATGTTTTTCGATTGTCTAATAGTTGAAAGAAACTGAACTCGTTCTTTGCGAGTTAATTGCAATTTAAATTTGACTTTATTAATTGATTTGAATTTAATTAAATTTATTTAATTAATTTGAATCTAAGTGTTCATGAAACAAAATATAAAACTCTAAAATTAATTTGAATAATTAGTTAAAATAAATTAGACGTGACAGTCTAGTTCACGTTATTTCATTTCTAGTGATTCTACTTCTGATCTACTGCAGTATGATCTAAGATTAGATTGTCAGTTAAGATTTGTATAGCGCTTTTATACTACTTCTATTTCTTAACTATAACTTACTAAAGCCTTAAACTGCTATACAGATTATCACAACGAATTTACTTTTTAATTACTAGAGTCTTTGCTTTTTGTTTGTTTGGCACCTGAATTATTTGAATTACAATGTTTTAATTGAAAAATATAAAATTTGCTCTGAAAATAAATAAATAGATTTTGCTTTCCTGTTACTGAAGAGGATGTCGTCCCGATTTGTCCCTCGTCGATTCGAGTCCTTGGTTAGAGAAAGTAATCTGCTTAGAACTGCTGGATTCGGTCGTGGAGTTCAAAATTCGGCAACACTCTGCTTCCCTGCTGTTTGTGAATATTTTAACGTCTGCTGTTGTCTGCTGGAACTGCTTCCTGTTCTCCGTCGATTCGCACGTTGCACGTCACCGTGTGTGTGTGTGCTTCGTTCGGGCGGTCGCTCTGCTCGTCAGCTGTTAACCAATAATTTAGACGGCCTCTCTGCTGTATTCTTGAAGTCTGGTCTTGAAGTCGGGTGGATCTCTTGCGTGCTTATGACTAACTGGTAGTACACAATAAGCTTGGTTGATGTCTTGAAGAGTATCTCGCCTTTACGTAGCAATTACGAGCTATACAGATGATCTGTAGTTAGTGTGTTCGTAATTGCGTGTGTGTTGACCACGTAGAGTCTTCTTGTTGATCTTCACCGCTTTGGCTACTAGACGATCGAAGGACTACGTCTTAACTTCGTGAGTACTGACAGAAGAGTGAATTTTTCCACCAGAAAACATCGCACTGGCCGGGGCTGCATGAAATGATTTCATTGGTCGAAACACTCTCCCTACCACATAAAATTTAGAATTCCCTTAGTCCGTGAGAATGAAGTCTGGTTCCCACAGACGGAGAATAGAATTATTATCTAATAATTAATTATCCGGCGGAACCAGTTTGTCACTAAGGATATCCTGTACTTATTTAATTTTGCAATAACTTGGTTGCAAATCAAGTTGTGTGAAATCTAAAATATACAATCTGTCACAAATTATTATCTTTACAATATACTAAAATCTCTTTACTGTAACTCTATTTTAACAGAAGTTATTTAATTATTTTAATTAACTCTTACATTTGTTAATTATATTGCATCAAATTTGCACACGTCATTATTAATATCTCGGCAAACATTTTGGCTATGTTGGATTTCGCCTTTATTTATTAGTTTCCGAGATATTAATAATTAACAGTTTGGGTGTGGTCGCTTCCTTGTACAGCGAACTGCTTACATAACGACCACGTGTGCGTTGCTTTACACAGCATTATTTTCAATGCTCTACATTCAAATGGAGTTTTAACTGTTAATTTTTATTTATATATGGTTTCAGCATGCGGTAAACATATAACCCCAAATAGTTAATATTTGGTTCCGTTATAATATATATATATATATAACGTCTCGCGCTGAGCTTAAGTTTCGAGTAATTTACGTCTATTTGTTATTTTTCAAAACGCTCGCTTAATTAAGAGTCACAGAATTTGTTATCTTTATGTTATATGCCTTCAAAGTCGAGTGTGTGTGATTATGCAAAGATATTGAATGATTTTCTTAAATTTTGTTTATGTGAAATCAATACCGTTGTTTGACAGTAGTTAGGAGAGAGAGTGAAAAAAAGGCAAAGAGAATTACTCTCTCAGTATACGATTGAGTATTTCAAATTTTTCCGCTAGTGGTATCAGCTGATTGCTACTTTTACGAACCCATTTGAGGTTAAATGACTTCAAATGGTACGTAATAAATTCTGGATGTCCGGGCTGATGTCCTTTCTCTCCTCGATCTTCTTATAATCAGTAACTAACTACCATCTACTGGAAATAATACACATTTTATTATTTAAACCACAAGGCATTCCTTGAATTTATTTAACGTTTTTGATGGTCTTCCAAAACATGAATTTATAATCGATTCTTACATAAAACACAGAGTTAGTTCGATCTTACTTTTACAACATATATCATATAACAAATATTTTTATTTCAATTTTAATAACAAGAAATAAATAAATAATTAATTTCCCAGGGTTATTATAGGTTCTTTGAACTTTGAGGAAGTCAGAAATGTATACGGGTCAGTATCAAGCTTTACATGAATTATTTTAAAATTTAGTATAATAACCAAACCACGTTTTGCTGTTTTTTGGTTAATACAAATAAAGTGTCTGTTCACCTCTTTTCCATAAGTATTTAAAGAGATTGTGCTGTTTATAGTGTTCTAAGTTTATTGTTGAGGTGTACTTTAGTTAAATTTTAACAGGAAACGATCTCACCCAATGATGTAGAATTTCGGTAGGCTAGGCTTGGAAATGGAAGGCTGATTTTTCAATTTTTCATCAATTTGTGGGCGTAAATTATTCTGTTCGAAGGATGTCTAAGATGTAGTGGATATCACTCATTAATTTTATTAATTTGTCACTGATTATTTCCGAATGGTATTTATAAATTTCTTAATTTTTTCTAGACATTACACTTTTTAAACTGCTCACTTTCAATATATCTGAACAATTAATTCAATTCTTGTTAGTTAGTTACTCTTAGTAACCAAGAATTTTTATGGTTTTTTATTGGCTAATCTATATACCTTTTAGTATATATGCTATTAATAATTATTATTGTTTCATTTCTTCTTTTTAGAAAAAATAATCCTGTATAGATTTTAACCATAATCAAATTTAATTTATTTACGGTTTTTCTTTATATTTTTCCTTAAACTTGTCCACTGGTATTTTATATTTTAATCCCTTTTATTTTGATTTATTTATGATTTATAATTCATTTAATGTATCCTTACTCTACACTATTTTTGACATGCCATCTTGCTAACATAGTATTATTTGATATATTATTATTATTTTATATATAACCCTGGATTTTCTTACATCTAAACAAAATAATTACAGTATATTTAACAAAAATATTACTCCTAGTTACAAGACCTTTGTGGCCTACACAATATAAAATTACAAAAAATACAAAAAACACAAAACTTGTCAGTAGTATCATAGACTATTGCTACAATACTGATTTTGTTTTCATCTCCAGCACAACTTTGTGAGATGCTCTTTTTAAAGGTTTTACACTTTCACCGATTACACTATGTTCCACTCTGTACACTGCACTTTTATGATTATTGTTTACAGTGTTTTTAGAGTACAAAGGTTCTCATAGCTTGATACCTAATCCCCATTTCTGACTTCTAAAAATGGGTGATTACTGGTTTAACTCTGGTGATTATGTTATCATATTTGGGCAGGGGTTATGTAACGTTACAATATATATATATATATATATATATCCCATAAGTTTCATGATATCCGACGTAAAACAGAAAAATCTTTGCCTAAAAACACGTTTTTTAGGTTAGAAGTACAATAACTTTGTTAAATGACTAATAAATGCATAAAAGTTAAAAACAAAACTTGTAAAGAATTTAATTCTGAGAAAAATGGTGTAAATAAAGTCAATAAACATCAACAAAAAATTCCAATTGTTTCCAATTTTCCAAAATTTGAAAACAGCTGTTTTAAGTACAATAATTTTATACCTTTAAAAAATTAGGTTGGCAACACTAATTCTATGCCGTTAAATTAATTTGAATACTATTCATTGTTGTCATAAAATTGTGGTTACTTATTGAAATTATTCGTTCAATGGTTAAATAGTTTCTAATAAAATTTTGATTGTGTTCAAATGTTTTGATTATGTTCAAATGTTTTTAAGAATTATTTAGTGTTTATTTGATTGTTGTACACTGAACTGTACCTACATTTTTACAATTGAATCTTAATTTTATAAAAGTCAAATTACATTTTGAATTCTTTGTTTTCAAAAATGCCGCGACTCTTCAGTCACGCTGAATATGCTGATATGATTTTTGTGTACTTTCAGATATCATGAAAGTTATGGAAGATACAGTTCTGCGACCTATTTTATTCGATTTTTCAGGTCAAAAAACATAAGAAAAAACAGAATTCTCCCCTTAATTTACCTTCCCAGAATTTCAGAAAGTCTTCATTTACCCGGGGGAACCGAAACCCAGGCGAAATCTTTCGTTAGTCGTAACTCGCTTACAAAGCGTTTCCCGACATATATTTATATGAACGTTTTTTTCTTTTTTTACACTATAGAATCATTTCTCAAATTATTTCCCTCTCCTCCCGGGACATCCTGTATATATATATATATATATTCACATAAAAATCCAATATAATTAAATAAAGTATAAAATTTGACTCAATGTGTTTTGTGTAAAACAGTATCAAGATGATAGTGGAGGTGGTGTCGCTGCTGTTGGAGGTCATGTACATTGTGGAGTCGTCCCCACCACATGGATCTACGAATGCTTTGTTATTTGACGCGTGCGAGAGTTTGGACCTGAGCAACGGTAGTCAGCCGCAGCAGTCCGGGCCCTGTCCCTTCCGGTTTGAACTTGACAAGACCCAGATATTCTCCAACGAAAGCGTCGTGTTCGCTATCAAATCGGACAACCAGCGCAAGTTCATGGGTTTCATGGTGCAAGGCAGAAATAAACTAGACAAGCCCGTCGGCCGCTTTGAGCTCTGCAGTTATAACATGAAGACTATTAGCTGCCCCGGAGGACAAAGAGTAAGTACACTACTGTTCTCTGATAAAATTAATAGACTGTTTTAACCCTTTATAGAGCAGTACTCTGGGGAAATGAAAAAAGGTAAAATACTACTTTACTTCATTGTACTGTGAGGCTATGATGACTCATAAGCCAAAACCTGACTCCTCCTGTTATAATTTCTTGTGATAAGGGGTGGTAAATATATTTACCAGAGAGTGCTACCTAAAGTAACATGACCGCAGTGTTCACTGGTAAGTATACTAACCACATTTATTATGGGTTGGATCTCAGAATAATATTACTGTATAAAATGACAGAACATGTTTTATTCACTAAATTATTTACATATTTGTATTATAATTGCTAGAAATTCCACATGATTCGGAAAAACCTGTACTCGCAAACTGTCGAGGAACTTGTTTATTTTGAGACCACTCCATATTATCTTCGTCCTGCTCATCGTCTTGTAACCCCTCTTTAACTTTGACTTGTAAAAAAAAATTTGTTTTTGAAGATTTTTTTTTTTTCTAAAGAGAGGCACAAGATAATTGAAACTAGGCCGAAGCCTAGAGAAGCCAAAAATGCGCTGGATCCAGTGAGACGGGACTTGCAATTAAAACTCACAAAATTAACGACCAATAAATTTTTTATTATAATATCTCCTTTAAAAAATATTAATTGAAAATTAATAGAGATAAAATCTATATTCTCCTTAACAATGTTAATTAAAAATAATTAATTCTCCTTAAAAATATTAATTGAAAATTAATAGAGATAAAATCTATATTCTCCTTTTAAATGTTAATTAAAAATAATTAATTCTCCTTAAAAATATTAATTGAAAATTAATAGAGATAAAATCTATATTCTCCTTTTAAATGTTAATTGAAAAAATTATTAATAAATATAAAATTTATTTTCTATATTCTCCTTTTAAATGTTAATTGAAAAAAATTAATTGTCCTTAAAAATATTATTTGAAAATTAATAGAGATAAAATCTATATTTTCCTTTTAAAATATTATCTGAAAATAAATTTATATAAATCTAGGTTTTATATTCTCCTTGTAGCCCTATATCTAACCCCCCCAAAATACACACGAATGTACAATACATATATAACCCCCAAAAATACACACGAATATACAATACATATACATGTTCCACAACACAGGACAATTATAACATCTATCTCTTGCCACACCCTTTTCCACGCCATGAGGTACATAATTAACAATCTATAAATATCCGTATTAGGTTATAATACTTAATATGTGTATAACATATTACATGTGTATCTGATTATGTATGTAACACCAGTGGTCCCAGGACATACTAAATTCAAGAGTTGGCATAGTGCCTGATACTATTATAAAGTGCTGCCACATTGAGCACTTAGACTTGGAGTAATTATAATAAGAATACAGTAAACACCCAAGTGATCATAATCAATTGAAAGAATTTAAATATTGATGAATTTTGTTAAGTCTTGAAAATAGTAACGTGTCATAAACCTTATAACCTTTTTAAAAGTAATTTGGCCCAAAGGCCGACATGTTCCTAGGCAAGATAGTGCATAACTCAACCTGTCCCAAGAGCATGTTCCACTCTGCATGAAAATGCACCTATACAGGATTAAACTGGTGACCCGACTTAACTACCAAAGAAACTTCTATCCCTATATGATCCAAACGGAATTTGAAAATGAGAATTTAAAGCATAAAATGAAAACTAAATTGAACCAGTGAAATTACATGTTGATTGAATGAATTAGTAGCACTAATGAAACCCTTATACTGAAAATAAGATGGAAATTTACACGCCTGAATGGGAAGCAGCCACAGATACATGCCAACCTATGGGCTCACATTTTATACAACAGATTTACAAAATGTACAAAAGATTCCCCCCCAAGTCCACGCACTATTTTGTCCCGTTAACCGGGGACCTAATTAAAATGTTTAAAGCTTAAATCATTGGTGTAGAGTGACTCTATGTCCACTGGTTCTAGTGAGTTACATCACACTGTGTAAAAAATAATTGGTTTGTTGTCACCTTATTAATTCCATGGGTGTGACGCGGTGGTCTTCTGGTACATGTTAGGGTGTTGGTGGCTTATCGTCGCTATTCTCCTCCGGCAGATGAAGTTGAGAGAGAGAGTCTAGATGTCAATGGTTCAGGATGGAGCTGTTCCCCGTCTTCAGGCGAGGGACCCTAGTCATACAACATATTATCAGCGATAAGTTCTCACAACTAATTCCCCAGAAACCTCACACGCACCAAAATTCATATATAATATTAACACAGCTTTAGGGCTACTTAAAATGATAATTTTACACACTTTGCAACTGTTATATGGCCACCTGGCCCTATCTTGAAAACATTTAGTTTTGTTAAATTTCATATTATAAACTTTACCCCTGTGGGTTAACATAATTCCATTACGGTTATATAATTATTCAGTTTGTTATACAATTAATAAAATTTACACATAGGCTTATTGGCCACGTGGTGTGAGAGGTTACCTGATTACATCATTTCTGTACTTATTAAACAAATACCTTTTTGCATTTACATTATTCTCAATTCTGGTGCCTTAGTTAAGACTTCTGAAATGAATATAGTATTACTATAATTACCAATAAAAGTTACATTTAAATTACGCATTTCACAACTCACCACGTGGCGTGAGGTTAACAGAATTTACTTTGTGGGCTTATTAAACAATTTTTTCTTTCGTATTACTTTAAATTGAAGTATATAATCATATTGCCATAACTTACCGCAGATCTGTAGTAGTTTAGCCTGCCATAGATGAAGATGGTGCAACAAAAGCTCCTTTCTGTCGGAGGAAAAAATGCAGGCGAGGCGATCGTTTGGAATACCAGCGAGAGACAGCCTGTTAGAAAGCAAACTTGCTTTTGTTTGCTCGCAATCAGTATCCTGCACCAGAGTGCAGCACCGATCAAGCGCTCTAATTATCACCGCTGCAGATTGATTATCACAGCTGCAGATTGTATACGTATCTCCGCTAAATACAGTACCGTATTTTACGTCCTTTGGCGTTAAATGCCGTATACGCGCCGAATCTATCTTAGACTCGGCACAGTCTGATGATGAACTAATTATGACATCTTCATCCATTTCATTATTTATAAAAATGGCATTGTCTTGACCAACATTGTCTTCCACAACATCATCGTCATCCGAATCACACCTCAATGATACATCTGTGGATGTACTTGGGGTAGATACTGTTGGTAGGTAATCATCAGCATCATCATCTCCACCAGCCTCAGAATCTTCTGCCATGTTGTCAGTCACAGACAACAATTCTAATATCTCTTTTTCTGTGAGATACTGTGAATCCATATCTGTGACAAGAAATAATACCATTGGGATTTTTGCTCATGTGATTAAAATTTTTTTTTGCAGCACTCTAATACCTAATTTATTATATTTATTTAGATTTTATATAAGTACAAAACGATGCATGGATTAGATATCCATGCATAACGAGAATGCAAAATGTGTGTTGCAGTTTAGATGAACACACACACACACACACACACACACACACACACACACACACACACACACACACACACACACACACACACACACACACACACACACACACACACACACACACACACACACACACACACACACACACACACACACACACACACACACACACACACACACACACACACACACACACACACACACACACACACACACACAATATATATATTCCTTCTAGTGTGTGTGTGTGTGTGTGTGTAACACTAATGTTAATAATAATAATAATTATTATTATTACAATTTATCAAACAGAAATGTGTGTGTGTGTGTGTGTTTGTAATATCTATTTGTTTTATATAATATTATATTATAAGACCTACTTAATCCATTATTATAACAAAATTGGTAAGTATAAAGCAGCTGTGCAAATTGTAATACGTAAACACAGTATGGTAATCAAATTGCTAATAATCCACCTATTACATAATAATTCTTATAACAATTTTTAATATTTATTTATTATAAATAAAAGTTAATTTATTTATTATTTATAAATCTATTTTATAATAAAATGATTGATAACAACAATGTTATACTTAAAATCGTGCATAATCTTTGCGTTTTTCATTGCATGTTTGCTTTCATTTCTTTATATCATGTAAACTATAAATTCTAGAATGGCACTGCCTCTACAAGTTTGAAGTAAAGTATTTATATTAATGTATTTTGTATAAACTTTGTCAACAAACTTAAACATGTAAACAAAAAATAAGCATAAATGAAGTGCTCTAAAATTTGGTAATTCTTCATTTTGAGGTTAGACTTACACGTTTCATCTTTTGCTCACTCCTACACAGGACAAAGAAGATGTAATAATGTTATAAACTACAGCTAAAAGAACATAAATATATATACATTAAATATTTACCTTATTCTTGTTAGAATCCTTATGAAAATCACCTTGAAAGTCAAGAGAAACACAGCACAAACAAAGTACACCTAGTAGATGCTCACTGGTAAACATGGATACCACTATTAATGAAACATGATATTACAGAGGCTGTAGAGAGGGAAATTCAAAGAGCGGTAAATATACATTCCACAGACTGTTACTTACAATGAATAAACACCATAAGGCTCATTTTAAATGTACTTTTATATACAAAGAAGACCTTAAAACCAAGTGGTATCTATAGTTACCAGCAACCTATAAAGGGTTTTGTACTAAAATATTTCCATTAAAAGAACGTCCGCCATAGCTGTAATTTTTTTTTCAAAATAACTTATCACCTGCTCTCCGTCTCTGTATCCTCAGTTGCTTGAAGAGGTACTTCAGTTCTCCTATCCTCAGCCGATCTCTTCATCCACGAAAACCTACAACATAGCAACATATCTTCAACAATCTGACTCCGATATTCAAATTTTTGCCTTCACCTGCAGTTCTTCTTATGTATGGAAAACAGGAATTTACCCTTCGTCACGAAAATAATTAATCCTGTGTAACGTAATCAGTGTCAGCTTGTCGTTACACTTCTTCACAAATGTTACCTTTCTTCCATTATTTTCAGTAATCGATCATTTACTTTGTTCACACATAAATTGACTTACCTGCAATTGACAAACTAAACTGCTCACAATGTAATATCATAAACTAATCACAATATCCAGACTGATTCTACATAGGCCAGACAGGACGCGGCTTCAAACAAAGACATAAAATCATTACACTCCACTTCTGAATCCACTTTTGCGAACTACCTCATCGAAGCAGACCACACGTACACAAATATCAATAACAATTAAACTGATAACAGTGCTGGCCATTCTATATTGGAGATTACGCCTTCTTTTCAATACAATTAAAAATTTAGCGGAATCCAATGGATACAATACAACAATAATTAAGAAACGCCTACGCAACACGCAAAACAAACAACAGACCGGGAAACAACAAATTCGTAACACTCATATACATCAATAACAACACTGAAAAAATAAAAAATAGCCCGCAAATTAAAAAGCAGGGTACAGCATTGCATACAGAGCCACAGACAAAACAGAACACACACTGTCAAAAAGAAACACACAAAACCAGCTAAACAAATTTTGATTTACTTGGTGTTTACAATTAAACTGCTCTGAATGTAACAAATTCTACTTATACGAGACAGGACGCAGCTTCAAATAGAGATACATTGAACACATAAAAGTGTTTTGCTCAATCATCGAATCCATCTTTGCAAACCATCTCATTGAAGCAGACTACAAACATCAACAACAACGTGGGAATCTTACACGTAAACACAAAGGGCTGAAAACTAGACATACTCGAACAACCGCAAACACATGGACACAGGATTCTAAACACATATGGTACTTGAACACACACACACACACACACACACACACACACACACACACACACACACACACACACACACACACACACACACACACACACACACACACACACACACACACACACACACACACACACACACACACACACACACACACACACACACACACACACACACACACACACACACACACACACAGAGAGAGAGAGAGAGAGAGAGAGAGAGAGAGAGAGAGAGAGAGAGAGAGAGAGAGAGAGAAGAGAAAGAGAGAGAGAGAGAGAGAGAGAGAGAGAGAGAGAGAGAGAGAGAGAGAGAGAAAACAACAACAACAACATATTTAAAAAAATGGCGCCATATACAAGAACAGAACTGACAGCGCTCCTATCGGCACCCTCTGATGAAACTAGAAATGAGCAAAATCTGGTTCAGGCTTTAAGGTACAAATTTTTACCTAATATACTAATGTCTGCGTCGAAATAGTGTTTTTAAATCAATAGTGATGCTAGGACACGTCAGGGACAACTAAACCCTACAACCCATTACATTTTTAACGTTCTGCTGCATCACATTTTAAATGTTTCTATTGTGCGAAGTCATGTGCACAACTACAGTAAAAGGTGAAACCTTATATGTATCAGAAGCAACTCCAGTTTTCAAAGATAATAGAAAAAAAAGCTATTATTTCGATATGAATAGAAGTGTCAGACGGGCGATCAAGTCACAAGTTAACTTATATCATTATCATCATCACCACTCCAAGGATTAGGCCCTAGACCTGTTTCGAAAACTATCTCCTCCTCGGTCTACCGAACATCTTTCTTCCCAGCAGGGTGGTAACCCAAGGCAGCCACGGGTAGACGGATATCAGGCATGCGGTTCATGTATTCACACCATCTCATTCTGTGGTCTTCAATCTTCTGGTGCAACGATACAATGCTTAATTCGCGTCTAATATCCTCTTTCCTTTCCCGATCCAGGAGAGAATAATCTTACGTCCCTCTTAGAAATTTCATTTCAGCTGCCTGAATCCTCTGTTAACTTATGTTAAATGGAAACAAATAAAATAAAAGAGTATGTAGCAAAACATACAAAAGAACTTGTGTCGATCTTGTCTTGTTAGTGTAGAATTGACAAATAAGACGGATGAAAGTGATTAGTTTACAAGTGTTGAAGTGATGAGTTTACATGTGTTATAAATGACAGTAAGAGCAAGCGTTACAAGTGTTGAAGTTAATTCTTTGGACTTATCTACGTGTTACCCTTATGTACATACCTTACCTCTAGTATCCGTGGTTTCTCTGCTTTGTCAGTTACGTTTATAGTGTTAACATTATTTTTCCAAGTTTATGTTATGTAGACTTTTATTTTGAGTTTTATCATTTACGTAATATTATGTGATTTGTACACAATTGTTTGACCGTCTATAACATCTTTGTATCACACCTCTGTACCTTTGTGTTCGTTTGTGTCTACTGTGACAGGATGGCGGATTTATAGGTTAAAAATAACTTCACTTGATTTTCGAGAGAATTTTTTTCTTAATTACTGATTTTATTTACGTAAATTTGATAGTAAATTTTAGTAACTCTTTTTTATTTGAAATAGAAATAGAATATTTTGAATAATAAAAAAAGTAAGTACAATTTTTAAAATGGTTTAAACTTCTTAAACCTAATTTTTGCCATTATTTTGTTACACGTAGCATTTTATTACTTGCGTATAATTAGGCACACAATTTTTCAAGAGAGTTTTAAACTTTAAATAGTTAAATTATTTTTCTTACAGTTTGTTGTTTCACCGGTCCTCGACACTTAACGCTCACATCCTTTTACCTTGAACTCTTCCCAGTAACTCTCCTTCGTTTCTTTTATAACTCGAATTTTTATTTTCCCCACCTTTTGGCTTTTCCTTCCATCTGACTCCATTGTTCGGTTTGTTCCAGTTGTTAGGAACGTAACAAGAGATAGCTGTTTTGGACAGAACCAAAGTTGCTAACACGTAGGTCCCCACCAGACGTTTTCTCACTATTCTCGCTGATGGAAGATTCCAGTTATTTATTGCATTTCCTACTAACGCTACTTTCGGGAGTTTAGCAGATCAACTATACTAGCGCTCGTGTTTGGTTTTCAATTTCGGACACTTGACAGTTTCTCATAGTCTTACACCATGCATCATCTATGTGAATTAAAATTTTATGTGATGAAGACTACAGGCGTTTTAATAGCTGAAACGTCGCTCAGAACAATCCAATACAACAATGAATATCCTTTGTGACGAATGTCAAATATTTCTGTACTTGTTTTCAGATACGACCGACGGAAAACGTGTTGACTATACACGATCCTATATCTGGGTTCGAAAGGCACATTGTTAACTATAGGAAATTATATCTAGAAAGGTTTTTAATTTTAGTCGATATGTTAGTAATAGATACCGTTTTTTGAATGTAAGTATAATCTACCGCAGGCGATTACGTCGGAATCCACGAAGGATGCCTCTTCTAGTTAGTCGTTTGAAACTTTTGTTTTCCTGGCAACATTGCAGTATTTATTTCCCACAACACCTTGTTGTGTTCATCACAGATATGTCAGCTGATTTAGATACTTCTTAATATCTTTGCTATGTTCAGTCAAACGGGCCTCAAGCGATCTACATGCTTAACCTTAATAGTGCGACACAAAGGAGATTAATCATTTGGTTTTGCAATAAAGTGCACGAGTTGCTGTAAGAGTACAATTATACGATGCCGCTAAACAGCTTCGTCAGCCTACTTAACCATTCTATTTAACATTGTACCTTCTGTATATACCTTTTTCTGTAAAAGCTGTAAACCGTTCAGTTGGATTTAATTGAAGCCTTCTTTGTGTATTTTTATGGAGTTTGAGGATGGTCGTGAGCATTGCCAGAATAATTGACATGTTAAACGATTAATAGTGTTTATTAGTAGATTAATTAACAGATTTTAATAAAGCTGTATCTTTAGAAATTAATATATGTTTCAGAATACAGCAGCTCACAGTAATGCGGACGAGAACGAAATAATTGACATGACATGGTATCCTCCAGAAAAATTCGCAGGGGAAATTACCTTTTAGTAAGCAAGCAATTATCACTATTTATCAAGCAGACACACACACACACACACACACACACACACACACACACACACACACACACACACACACACACATTTATTTATTTAACAGATTTCCTCAGTACTGAGTTAAGTAGTGTTCGTACTGAAATACCAAGATATCATTTACACATTCAAACGTTAAGGAAGTTATGTATTAAGCATATACTGTACAAGTAATTTCCAAAGCGTACAAACATCCATCTATTCCCCTTTTCCCGAGTTTTGCTACTTATACCTGTCTTCAGCATCCTCTAGTTGAAGACGATACTTACTCGTGGTGTCTAAATCCAATTCTTTCTGGGTTCTCCTCTTCCGCCTTCCTTCATCTGCCACTGCTCATGCGATTCTACCGTCTTCCATCCTGAGGTAACCTCACCGTATTAATCGTTTCTGTTCTATAATTCCCATAACTGTGTCCTCTACTTCCATTGATCCCTGTTTCCATTACACAAGAATGCAATGAAAACACTGTTTCAAAACTAAAAACGAATTCTTCTAGATTTTTGGGCGCTGATTTCTGAAAAAAATTCATTACATTCGATTTTATCATTAAGTAGAATTTTGTTTTTTTTAAATATACTTACTGTACGCGGCAAGGAATAGTTATGTAAATTATATTAGTCATTTAATAAGGAAATTATGCCTGCTGTTAGTACAATTTTGTTATGGAGCACTAATCATATTATGCAGTAATGTACTTACGTTTACTAATAGCTCATAAGTTATCTTAACGACATTTATGGTAGTACAGTATTTACTGACCGTAATAGAGACGTTTAACGTAAAGTACGATGTGAACGAGTGGAGGTTTATCATCCATTCATCTAAAAGAAGCCTCAAGGCCGTGTTTCTTCGCAACGGTAACAAATATGTTCCAGTAACAGTAGTGCATTCCATGGATCTCAATTTACAATTAATTTAAATTGGCTAAACTAAAATACCATCATCATGAGTGGTGAACATGTGGCGTCTTAAAAACACTATCCACGTTTCTTAGACAACAGGGAGAATATACCAAATATATCAGCTTCTTGTGTGAATAGGACAACCGACATAAAAACGGTTGTGTCGAAGTATCTGTTGTGTTAAGTTGGAACAAGAAAAGTGGCCACCTAATGTAAAACTAGAATCTGGGAACAGAAATATCTTACTATCTTACTGCCGTTTCATATCAAACTTCATATCGAAATTGATGAATCAATATCAGACTCGTAAAGACTCTCTCAGATGAGCGAGAGGTTGAGTTTACAGCAAGTTTTCAGGGGTTTAGGAACAAAAAAATAAGAAAGTGTTTTTGTCGGTCCAGAAATTCGAAAACTTTCTTTAAAAGATGTCAATTATGGGTTTTTGACATTAGGCCTACTAGTGAAACGGGCTTCTTCCATCACTGCTATTTTATATAAAAAAGGTAAAGTATTTGTATAAAAAAATGGAGTGGTTGAAAAAGAGGCGGAGGCGTTTAGAGAAGCGATGAACACATTTTTTTGGAACAATAAAGACCATAAGTTTAAGCATGTAGTAGAAAACATGTTAACAAAATTCAAAGACTTGGGTTGTTCAATGAGCTTGAAGGTACACATCCTAAAGTCTCATATTCACTACTACCTCAAAAATATTGGTGCCTTAAGTGAGAAGAGGACGAAAAGTTTCATCAAGCTGGAACGTGGAAACCAAGGAAGCTAGAATGTCAACATGATTTCGGACTACTGTTGGATGCTCCATAGAGATGGGCCACAAGCAGAGGGAAAGCGGAAGTAAAATCATTCAATGGAAAAGAAAAAGGCAGTATAAGCCTTTTTAAATGTAACAAAATGTTTATATATTGTTTTATTTAAAATGTTGATTATATAAGTGTGTAATTTAGATTAATTTTCCATAAAAGTATGATCCAAGTTGAATATAGACCTATATAGAAGAAAACGCTTTTTACCTATTATCCACACTTAATTTGTGAAAAATTGTTACATGATAGCGAGAATGGTGGCCATATTTGAAATCAGCGCACCAAATAACATAAAAATCAATCACTATGTTTTAAACAATTTTCAATGACACTCGTTTTGTAGGCATGTATTATTCCTCAGAATCTCTGCCCTAAACTTTTTTTTACCGTAAACACACACACACACACACACACACACACACACACACACACACACACACACTCTCTCTCTCTCTCTCTCTCTCTCTCTCTCTCTCTCTCTCTCTCTCTCTCTCTCTCTCTCTCTCTCTCTCTCTCTCAAGTACATTAAGAAGAGCCCAGTAGTCTTGAAAAAGTTAATAAGACGCACAGTTCATGTATTGATGTAATACCATGCATATCTGTTGCTGAGAGAGCCAATTCCAAATTTGATATCGGCCCAGAATTCACGGTCACGATCCCTGTGCCTCCATATAAGTTCCCAATAGAAGGGAACTTTGCAAATCGCGCCTTGACCAACAGTCTTTTCGATATGTTTCTACAATAATAATGACAATGCAGTAGTAGTGTTACACCTACATTATTAACAGGCATATAAAGAAAATTGTTTAGGAGTATAAAATAATAAGTAGGTGAATAACAACGTCCTAAATGACGTAGATGTATAAAGAGGACAATAATCATGATTGGCTGAAATTAATCTGAATAACAATAGCCGAAGGTCAAAACACACGTAAATGACACGTGGAAACAGAAATAGTAAATTAAAAAGAAAACGCTTTAGAATTTGAAAAATAAATCTAACCTTAAACAGCACAGAGTGAAAATGCGCGCCAGTTACTGCTCATGGTGTAAGAATATTTCTTATTTTTTGCCTTATGATGGAATTGCGTAGAAATCACACACACACACACACACACACACACACACACACACACACACACACACACACACACACACACACACACACACACACACACACACACACACACACACACACACACACACACACACACACACACACACACACACACACACACACACACACACACACACACACACACACACACACACACACACACACACACACACACACACACACACACACACACACACACACACACACACACACACACACACACACACACACAGCTTGGAGTTTTACGATACCACTAAACATACTAAACATAACGACACTACATTTACGTACTCGTAATGTTTGGACTGTTACTCAGTTGTTGGTATTTTGCCAAGTGACTGCTCTGAACTCCTGACAAACGGGGGCATAGTGTATAGTGTCGAACGGTATTCCCTCAATAATTGTGTGGGTTTCTGTCGTTCTCATGTTTACCACAGCTCCAGCCAGCAACAATAGTCCTGCTACCCTGCAGACAATGGTCATCTGTTTGCTGTAGCCTAAAATTATACAAGTCTAGTAAATGTATACTACACTGTTTTTTCTCACACTTATTCAACTCAACATTTTTTGGATTCCGTCCATCTCCAGTAACCCTTTTAAACATCACTTTTAGCCTACTACTTGTCTTATTTATTATGAGACACGAATGACTTATTACTTACGAACTACAAGTGTGACAATAAAGTTAACAGACTTATTGCTGTTATATACATTTGACTTCACTACAAAAATTACTGTAGAATTTCTCTTTTAGCAAGTTGTACACTGACACTAGCGGGTAGCCCACTCATTAAAGCATTGTGGGGGGCTGCACTTCTCTCTCGTGATCAAAATGAGCCATTTTAATTGTAGACAATTTTTTCAGTATGTACAATATAAATATTAAAAA
This sequence comes from Magicicada septendecula, assembly GCA_034769895.1. Taxonomy (NCBI): domain Eukaryota; kingdom Metazoa; phylum Arthropoda; class Insecta; order Hemiptera; family Cicadidae; genus Magicicada; species Magicicada septendecula. Next base: position 384,160,389 of record CM068371.1, on the reverse strand, counting down.
ATGTTGAAATTCTTGTAAAAACAGCGTTGTAAAATCTTGCCTTTTAAAAAATCTCAGAACATTCTGTTATGATTTCTGTATCCCTTCTACATCAAAGGGATTGTCCAATTTATATCTATTATTGGTCTGAGGTTAAAATTACGAAATAATCAAAATTATAATAACCGGGTGGAGAAGACAACTCATGTGTTTATTAATAAAAATTGTCAAATTTATTTATATTTTACGATGTAACGTGTGTTTTTTAAATTACAGTGCCACAGTCGTCCAGAATCGAGAAACATTATGGGTCAAACAAAAAGTTTCGCCAGTTCTGAAAGTGGGTTAACCAGCTGAGAGCGTCGAAGCCACTACAGCTCGACATAGGAGTAATTTTTACAGAAATTTTAACAATAAAACGTGACAGTTCTGATGACTAACTCCTAGTTACTATTGAGCAGATAGTTACAAAAGAATAAGATTATAGAAATTGTACAGTTTGAATTATTGGTTTCAATTTGATAACAAATCTAAAGTATACAATTTTGAATCGCAACAATTCCTATTACGCCTACTGTACATTGGATTAAATTGTTTTTACGTTACTTTAAATACTGTCATGGTGTTGACGCTCTTACGCTTCTCGTAAGTACTATTTAAATTTTGTATTTATATAATTTAAAAGTTTAATAAACTTTGTTTATTTGTTAAAACTTCAAATTGTATTATTATTAAATTATAATATTTAGATACAATTTTTGTTTTTAAGATTTTAAATATTTCTTAGAATAATTTTAGCTTGTAAATCGTAAGTGTGGAATTATACAAAAGTTTTAGAACAGTGTTCATGATCGTTGACTACTGAATGGGCGTAAGGTAGCTACAATTGAAGGGTACGACAAAATCAGATACAATAAAATGTTTTATTGAAAATATTGTTTTGAGTTAATTGAATACGAAAAATTATACTATATACGACGACATATATAGAATTTGTCTACTTATTTTAAGTACGACTATAAACAGGTCAGGAAAAAACAAGAATTTTAGTTTACTTTCAATTCAGCGTAAGTAAGTAAGTGATTAGGTACAGAAAAGGTTATAGACAATTTTATGTCTCCAAAAACAAAAAAGGCTCCATTAAAATACTTTAAAATTTACTTTATGTTATAAATTGTTATCATTTGTAGTTTTTCAAATATCATAGAAATTATTGGGAAGGAAAGTAGTAGCTTGCAAAGATGACAACTTTCATTGCGGTAGAAAATAATAATAATTGTAATGGCCAAGCGAGTAAAAATGTTTCCACGATTTGGTGTAAGAATGTTCGAGGGCGTTTTAAGTTGACAGTATCTGTCTGTTTTGATTGATATTGTGTTGTATTAAATTAACTGTCTACTTGAAGACGACCTCTGATTTGGCTAGGGGTTGGAATGTTGTTATTTAGTCAGAACATACGATGGCTAATGTCCGGAATCTTATAACTTTCAATGCCAATAGTTTTTCTTATACTCAAGATTAATTAGCGTTACCAATACACTTTTTCCTTCCTTAATATGTTTAGGTTGATTAATAATCTGTGCTACTCTAAATCTGTGTAAATACTTTATCTTATCTTTATCTTATAGTACTTTAAATAAAATTACTCGATTTTTATACCTAATTCCACTAGAAATACGTGATGAAGGAAATATACGGTTTCAGAATTAGCATACCTACAATAATACCGTATTAAAATTTTTCGAAGTAGGCGTCAAATTGAGGCTTTGCCCTGGGGCGCAGACGTCCTGATAGAGTGTAGGCCTACCTCAGCTGAGTGTTTCCGCGATCTGTGTGTAAGAACAAGCTGGGCATTTTGAATCTGTTAATCAATGTTTCGGAAGACAAGAATTTCCACTAGCCGACGAGTTTCCGTGGACTATGATTATTGTTAAAACATTTAAATAGGCAATGTTTCACCCACTAAGAATCTGTGGTCGTCTAGAGGTGTGACAGGCACTGAACCTACTATTTAAAACAAAGTACATGACAAAATTTACAACTATAAGTGCGCATCGTTGAAAAAATAAATAGTTTTAGAAAAGGACACAAAACTATAAAATTAAAGTAAACCAACCATAAAACATATGTTGTTCATTGTGTGAGTGTTGTGCTCAGCGGACTTCAAGAGTAAGTAGGATTTTCTTCTGTGTTACGTTTACTGTATAGTTTCTTGTTCCTATGTTATTAACAGAAAAGACAAACATAAATTAAAAGAAAACGAATGCTTTATTTGCATTCTGTTTTTAACTGGAGAGTAACTGTAGAAACATTAGGGTTTCATTATTAGATATTTAAAATTTAAGAAAGTCGTGTACAAAGATAACATATACAGCATAAATGAAATGAACGTTAGATATATAGAAAACGTTGTCACATCCTATGCAGATGGTTACAGCGTTACCTAATTTTACAAGTTTTTGAAAAAAAAATTATAAATTTTTTGCCTTAGTAAATACGTGTATGTAAATATTTTAAAAGAAATAGAATTAAATTGGTCTACTCATTTTACCACAGAAACGAATCAAAGTTATCCACAGAATTGGCAATAAAGAACGCCAAAACCAGACAATTCAAAAACGCGCTATGGTGTGCACAAATTAGCGGTTGGCGCTGCCACACAAATCAATTCACCGGAAGAGCCCGTGTAACGTGTCTGAGGGGTGAGTATTAGATCCATTCTTAAGCCGGGTACGTACTAACCATCCCCGCTGGACGTCATGACGGACAGCAAGTCAAAAACGACAGTGCGTAGCTTTGACATCCATCCGCACGTCGTGTCACGACGAAAAATGAGTCCAGCAAAACCATCAGAGTAGTATATAAATGTACTTTCTGGGACAAGGTTAGAGGTCATCAGAGGTCAAGAGGTCACCTTATCAGTGATAACCCCAATTAAATTCCAATTAACCTTTTGATAACCCCACTTAACCTCACGTTATCAGTGATAACCCCAATTGACCTAAAATTAATTAGCAGATAACCCCATTGAACCTTTTGTAATCAATGTAAATATGACCTCGAGGTTACTAGACCGTAACACACTGCCCTCGTAAAAAATGTAAACATAAACAAACGTTCTAGTGATAACGTCGTAAACATGACCTCGAAAACACACTGACCTAGTAAAAATGTAAACGTAAACATACGGCGTTTGTTGACACGTAAACATAAACATTCCGAGTTTGTTGACACGTAAACTGTTTTTTTCCTTTCACAGTGTAGATAGCGTCGTCTTTACCTAATATATTACATTTTATATGTAACGATTGTCATGGTATGCAGATAAGATATGAATTAGCTTAGTCGGTAACGTGCAACTGTGTTATTCTAATAATAGATTATATGTAAGGTAAGTATCAATTGTTCAATCCCTAGCTAATTCATACTTTTTTATTTTTTTGAATAAAAAAATACATTCATTTATATAATACACGTTAGCAGTTGGTTTATTAGTGTTCCAACGTGAATTCTGAAAGTAACATCCTTGTTAATAACATGTCGGTAGTTAAAAATTTACTATATATAGTAATTGTTCAAATATTACTAATAAATTCTTTGGCTGATAATACAACACAGATTAAAGTGGATAAAGTTAAGCAATATTTATATGAATATGGTTATCTTCAAACAGATGATGAATCTTCGTTGCAAGCTGTAAATGAATCAGATATTACTAATGCGTTACTTATATTTCAAGAATACTATAAATTACCTACTGATGGTAAGTTAAATAATGAAACTATAAATTTAATGTTAAAACCTAGGTGCGGTAATAGTGATATTATTTTTGATTATCGAGTATCCAGTTTTAAATGGAACAAGCCTGAAGTAACATGGCATTATTATTTAGCGAATCAAGTGTTAGAATAGACTAAACAAGCTTTTGCAGTATGGGAGGAAAAGTCTGGTATACGTTTTAAACATGATAGAGTAAATACAGATATTTTAATTTCTAATAAACGATTGAAACATATGATGCAAAAAGAATCGTGGCAATGTACGAGAACGTTTGACGGTAAAGGTGGAACCTTAGCACGTGCATATTTTCCTGATTATAATAATTCAAGGCGAGAAATTCATATTGATGAAGATGAAAAGTGGTCATATTCGATTGATAACGTTGTTCCTCTTGGCCACACAAGTTTGTATGCAACTTTAATACATGAAATCGGTCATGTTATAGGTTTATCACATTCAGATGTATCAGATTCTGTAATGTATGCTTATTACAACGGTAAAATCTAGTTAGGTGATGATGATGTTTTAGCCATTCAAAATTTATATGGTGAGGCAGGAAGCACTTTTATATCATCTTTCATACCGATGTCGCCATCTTCTTCAGTACCAAAGATAGAAGACGAGCATCCTATAGATACAAATAAAATCGATCTTTGTAATTTTAAAAATATTAATTTATTTTTAATTGCTGATAAACGATTATATATATATTATATGAAAAATGGTTGTGGATATTAAATCCGGCAGAGATGATATATACCAAACCGCTCATAATAAAGCATTGGTTAACGTTTCTTCCAAAAAACTTCACAAAAATTTTAGCTTTACATCAACGACCATCTGGTGAGATAGTTATGTTTATAGATTCTTTGGTATTCATCTTCGATTTAATGAGTCTTAAATTAAGTCATGGTTATCCGAAGCATATCCAGTCTTTATTGTTAAATAAAGACTGGATAATTTACAACCGGATAATTTACATGCGGTATTCAACAGTTATACAGGTAAAACTTATATATTTCATGATGATAATTATTATAGAGAAGTCAATGAGTGTACGTTCACTATTAAATCATGGGGTTATATATCTGAAACATTTCCTGGAATACCGCCTAAAATCGATTCATCATTTAGATTTTCTGATGGTAATTTATACTTTTTTAAGAACAACACTGTGTATGTCTTTAATGAATTTACGGGTGAGTTAGTTAAAACAGAAAAAAATAATCTATCGATATTCGGATTGAAATGTGTAAATGATGATGTACTATACAAATTAAAAGAATTACAATTACAATTGATAATTCAAAAGAAAGACCAATCGATATCAAACAATAATCGATAGTAATGTTGATGAAGAAGAATAAAAGTTCAGTTTCTAAGAGCACAATGATTTGAACGTACAGTTGTGAAGAATACGTGAAGCTGTTAACATGGTTAAAGGAAATATTCATGCTTTCAGTTGGTGTATATATTGCATAGAATCTACTGATTCAACGTTTAATGAAATATGTTCTTTTGTAAATAATGAATTTTCTGAAGCAAATGTTACTATAATTGAAAATGAAAAAATTATCAAGATACAATCTCCAACGATTTGGTTGTATGACGATATATTACAAAGGTTAGAAAAATATCGAAATCAATTAATAATCGATATTGATTTTGAAGAAGAATACAAAACTCTCCGTTGGAAGTAGTTAGTTAGTAGAGGCTCAACAAGTTGGACGCAATGTCAAAAGTGGCGAAGTTGTGCGAAAAATTGAACCCCTGTAAGTTATTGCAAAATTTTTTTGAAGAAGCAGGATTTATTTTTAATGGTGATTTAGACAGTATTGTGTGTCGTGAGTGTGGATTTAAAACGAGAGGATATTTATCTATTTCGCATATTCAATTTATGCACAAACTTTTTAATTCAGAATGTAAAATGGTATGTTATATATATGATAAATATAATAATTATGCACTATACAGTATATTATTACATATTGATGATATAATGAATGCGAAAAAATGTATATCAGAAACTGAAGAAATCATGAAGTTAACATTTTGCTGTTGACCTAAACGTTTACCACGAGTTGATAATTTAGTATCGGCAGGTTTTTTGTATACTGGTGTGGACGACGATGTAATGTGTATAGACTGTAAAGTTATACTTCACGATTGGCAAGACACAGACGATCCATGGTTTGAACACGCTAAGGCATCATCCAATTGTTTACTTGTTAAATTACACAGAGTCATAAAAGATGGCTTCATTGAGTGACAAAAGTGGAGTTAACATTTCGCTGTTGGCCTAAACGTTTACCACGAGTTGATAATTTAGTATCGACAGGTTTTTTGTATACTGGTGTGGACGACGATGTAATGTGTATAGACTGTAAAGTTATACTTCACGATTCATGGTTTGAACACGCTAAGGCATCTCCAAATTGTTTACTTGTTAAATTACACAGAGTCGTAAAAGATGGCTTCATTGAGTGACAAAAGTGGAAAGTGTATTGAAGACTTTTTTAAAAATCAAAGATTTGTTGATGATTCGGATAATATTGTTTGTTTTAAATGTGGTTTTAAAACTACATGTTTTAATACTATTACGCATATTCAATTTATGCACAAACTTTTGTATCCGACATGTAAAACTGTGCGTTATATATCTTATAAATATTGTAACAGTACATATAACACCACATCCACCTACGTACCGAAAATTAATTTAAAGGCCACCACTAGTAAAAATACATTAAAAGGTCTAGAATACCACCATGTATACAGAAGAAGAAAGTACCATAAGTTTAAATAAGTGAAGCATCATTGAAAGGAAATCACTAGTAAAGGCTCCAATAAAGAAGAAAAGAAGAATAAAGACGAGACGACTGACATACTTTACCCAATAGATCAGTGAGAAGGACAAAAGACAACAAAAGAAGAATGAAGAATCAGTGAGAAGAACATGACCACAACAGAAGAATGAAGAATTAGTGAGAACAAAAGACAACAAAAGAAGAAAGAAGAATCAGTGAGAAGAAAATGAGAACAAAAGAAGAAAGAAGAATCAGGGAGAAGAACACAACAATAACAACTTCAAGAAAGAAGAAGGAAGAAACAATGTGAAGAAGACAAGAAAACCACATCATGTATAAAAATGAACAATAGTGAGAAGGAGATCAGTGAAGAAGGAAGAAGGAAGATATCCAGACCAAACACAAGACAAGGGAAGGAAATTGAAGTATAACAAACTAACATAAACCTTTGAAAGAATAATTGTATTAAGAAGAAAGAAGAAATGTTAATTAATTACATGATACAAATCCCTAAGCTGTATGGTAAAGTCAACACTGACCACAACTCATTTAATGAATACATTCATTGTCTATGTGAAACACATTATTATAAATAAGGACTAAATATTGTAAATAAAGAGTCACAAGCAAACTGAATAAGGAGAAGATAAGTTTATGATAGCTAAAAGATGTGTAGTTATAAAATAAACAGAAGAATAAGACCCAAAATAATGAATGACCAATTGTACAGTGGGAATGATGTTAATACAAACCCACTAATTAACAATAAATAAGACAATACAAGAGTAAACTAAATGTGAAATAACAATAACCAATAACCAATGTACAAACATTGAATGAAAACCAGTCAACCAGATTAATGTAGAAATACACAGCCAGCAGCAACACATTACTGCTTACTGAACCTATAACATAACCTAATCTGGGCATCCAGTTTTCAGTAAAACTTAATGAAAACTAAATCAAAACAATATTAAACCAAAATGTAATGAGCTAGGAAGTAACTAGATCATATAAGGAATGTTTTGTACACAGTAGCTAATAGTATAACTGAATATAAAAGCTATATTTATGTAATACAAATATGACAATATGCTTGTAATGGCAAAGAGACATTATGCAACCAAAATCATGTTATAAACACATTATACAAAGATAGTAACTCAACTAATGACCTGAGGTCAGACAGAATACTGTTCAGATGAACGAATGCTACCAAAATAACTATCTAAATAATCTATATAAATGTAATTACAACTAAACCATTGTAACAGTTAGCTGCAAGTAAAGTTTACAGCCACTAAACCTAGATAATAACAGAAGCAAATGCAGGATGAACTGCATCACAATAACAATAAGACCATTGTAACTATTTTAATTATCAGTTAGAGAATAATACGAATAATATGTGTAGGATACCAAACATACAACAAGGTAACTCCATATAGGTATGACAAGCCTAATTAATAAATGATAATTAAGGCACTAAACCAATAATGTAGGGAAAAAGAACACTGTTAGTAGTGACTTAACCCGTCGATGTTTAATTATACAATGTTAGAATCCAATTAAATATTATTATTGCTAGAGAATAAGAAAAACAAAAATGTATAACAATAGGTTTAAGTTCGAATCTATGAAAACAGACATAATGTTAATATTAAGGCGTAGTTTTAAGTAAAAATTGTACAGTAGTTTAAGAACAAGTTATTACCATGGAAAATGGAATAAAAACAATATAATATTAATAATTAATGGCTTAATGGACACTAAGTATAAATACTAAGTGCGAATTCAGCAACCCCGAATCAGAAATACATGATGAGGGGATTCAAATTAATCGTCTTTAAAAATCATGAACAATGAGGGTAATCACAATGTCATCAGTACAATCATAAGGAAGATATTGGACTTTTAAAAATAATTGTATTATGCTGTGCCCTTTCGCGTGGGTATGTCAGCCACGATTTCTTAATCTTGACACCAAAAAGTGACGCCGTTGGAAGCGTCTGTTTTGACGAAGCCCACCGGAGATAAACGAATTAAAATAAACTGACCAATCAGAACTTATAAAAAATCCGAAATTCATCATTCCGACAGAGGAACCAGAGACAGTATTTCAACATACACGAAGCGAGCTGCATGCTCGTTGCCGCTCCAGAAAAACGTGCTTTTGACAGCAACCAGGCGTAAACAACGTTAACCTCAAACCGAGATATAGGTTACATCCATTGAAGAATCGGTGCAGTATATTTCTAAGTGTACTTTATTCGGAGTTAATGCGCATAGGAGTGGGTGCAGTGCAGTGATAAAATTTAATTAATTGATTAATAAAAAAGAAATTTTAATTAATTAAAAAGTGTTAATAAGAAAAAGTGTAACCCTTCGAACGACAAGATACGCAAGTATTCATACCCACAGCTATAATGTTATGATTAGATGATAAGAAAGATAGCTGAACGCTAATAGCGATTTAAATTAACCTATGGTAAACAATTAAATTCCCTATTTTTAAAAGAAGGGATCTAATGAATACAAATAAACAATGTCGAAGTTGAACGATTTAAGTAACGACAATTTCAACGATTTGTATACTATAAATGTTTAGAATAAGTAAAGACATTGTACCATCAATGAAGAGTGTATGTGCTCTTATGCTATTAGCAGATAAGAGTATTGAATATTTTGTTGCTAAATTTAAGTAAGAGTTACACCAGAGAGTGATAACTACAATCCATGAATTACCGTTACCTGAAATAGGAATATCCAATTTTAAAGATGATCTTAGTCCCTGACACTGGATCATAACAATTATTATCAATTATTAATAACTATTTAACCACTTTTAACCAAACAAGATGTTCATATTTTGTCTTTTTTAATTAACAATCAATGAATTCTTATATTATATGTTTGTTCTAGCCGTAGCAATTATCTTAAATAAGTGTATTTTGCAGTCTAAAAGAACGTACTACTTTTATTATTATAATTATTAATGACATTTCAAGTCGAATAATACGACATAACCTGTATGTTTGTCAACACACATTTTGTAACTAACCAAAGGCAGTCATGCCAACTTGAGCTTATCAATCGTTTTAGAGTCCATGTTCAATTTTAAATGTTTATTGTTAACCAGGAAGAAGAGCAACACGTATTATTGTACTAAATTTCATTGTGTTAGAATTGAATAAATAGCCATTATTATTTTTACCTTTGAAAGAGTTGACCTTTATTGTATCAGTAAATACAGCTTAGAGGAGAAGAACGAGGCGGTTGGTACCATGCTTAAAGTGCGAATCATTCAAATTGAGTGATTTTATATTTTGTTTACAACCGTACTGACCTATATATTTATAATATTATAAAGTATGAGTTGCCATGAATGTCATGTCTATGTATGTGTATGTTAGTACACAGGAAGAAAACTACTGATATTCTCACCACCGCTGATCAACAAAGAGTCGACGGAACTTCAATTGGAATAATTCTAAGCAGTGAATAAAATACACATAATTAAACCATTTAAACCGACAGTTAATACGTCGAAAAGAGTGTAAGTAACCGACTTATTCAATCCTGGATTCAACAATAGGTTGAATTGAGGGGAATAAGTCAATAAACAGATAAATAATAATAAGATACGAGATTGAATAATAATAATCAGCCGAGTGCAAGACCCATTTTAATTAAAAACAACCCTGAGACTACTACTTAATAATAATAATTATAATTAATTTAAATAGACGGATACTCGTCTAATTAACAAATTGGCTTCCATCGCGGGGCTTAAAAGAGGGAAGGACTTCGTCTATTTTCGTCTAATTATAAATTGGCGCACAACGTTCGAGCGAAATTAGGTGAAAAATATTCAACCTAATTTATAAAATAATCATCAACCTAATTTTCGAGGCAGCTGCAATACACAGAACCGAAGATGCAACGAAGAGCAATTTTTAAGAAGCGCGCGACAGAAGTATATGAAGAAATCAACGTAGACGATGAAAAAATACGTCGACAAATGGAAGAGGAAAGAAGACAGATAAGAGAGGAATCAGACCAATTAAGGCGCAAGATCGAAGAAGGTTTCACAAGAATCCGCAGAATGGAAACCCGACAAGAAAGAATGAACCGGAATGCAGATTTATTCGAGAGCCAAGCGGCACGACGGGAAAAAGAAGAAATGAATTACCGCAACCAAAGACAGGAAGACGAGCGTAAACGAAGAGAAGCTTTCGAAGAAGAATTGAAAAGTGCTAAGAAATTGAGAAACGAGAAGAGACAGATAAACGAGGATTTAATGAAGAATAGAGAGAACGACTACGGAAAGAAAGATTCCACAGAACCACTACAAGAAAAAATAAATGATACAATGGGAGTAAATGATAAAACAGTCCAAGAACCAATGAACGACAATAAACCAACGGCAATCTTAGAACAGGCAAATAAAGAACCAGAGCCAATAAATAAAAAATTGAGCGAAACCAAGGACACGAAAACGCCTGAAGGAAGGACTACCGCAGGTGACACCGTAGAAGGCCAACCCGGGGGACCCGAACCAACAGAGAGGACGGATTTCCAGGAAATGATGGTGAAATGTATGAGGGAACCGTTTCCCCAGACTATAAAGAATAGCTTTGAGGAGGCAAGGGAAGAAATGATAAACGATATTAGACTATGGAGAGAAGAAATAATTCAACTATGGAGGGACGAAATGAAAAACGATGACGAACCAACAACAGAAGAAACCCCAAATGATGAAATCAGGGAACAATCAAATTTGCGAACTGAAAATGATGGTAAACCAGCAGAGAAGGAACAAGACACTGAGGCGTCATCATCTGAAAATAAGCATAACAGAGACCAAGAAAATAGTCAACACACCGAAGGCAACACTAGAGGTGTAAAGAAGACCCAAATAATTGAGAAAGCAGAAGAATTATTAGCTGGGAACGAAGAACCCTGGAAGGCAGACTTAAATAATAAAATCGACAATACTAATGGGAAGACCGAGGAAACCCAGAGGAAATTAGACCCAATAGATAATAATATACCACAGCAAAACGAAGAGGAAAATTACGAGGAACAGATGAACCAGATCTTCGAAAAGTATGCTAAGGCAATCAGGGAATTAAGAAAGGAGAGGATTTGTTTAATTAACATTAATAATCACCCAATCGTTGATCAGGGAATAATAACCAATAGTGAGAAATGTGACAAGAACACCATAAAGGCGATCGACGTGGTTCAACGTGTAACAAGGAAAAGAAATTTTATCAAGAGGGTAGTCAGAGTAAATACACCCAGAAAAAAAATACTCCTCAACAGGTCAATGACGTCATCGATAGCGGAGATGACAGGAACACCTGTGAGAAGCAAACCAAATGATGGAACAAATGACTCAACCTGTTATACCATTCGAAAGGCCGCCAAAGAAGAATTGAAACGCCAACCAACGGACCAAGAATTAACTGAGAAGGGGTTGGATACGACCATGACCACAAACCTCAAATTAAAGGAAACTTTGACAACAACGAAGTGGAAGGACAAGATGATAACGAGGTACATTGCAAATACCGGGGACCACCCGAACACCAAGATGATCCGAACATCCGACACACCTAAGATGATTGACCATGGGTAACCAGAATACAAACACACTGAGAAAAGGGACGGAAATTTTGGAAATCGACCAAGGCAAACCAAGAAGAAATATAATAGTCCAGAATAAGTGTAAAATATCAGACACTTGAAGGAGCAGAGAGGAAGAACACCAAAGAGAGTTATAAAGAATAAGGCTATTATTATAATGGAAAGAAGAAAAAGAAAAATGTTATTTAATTATCAAATATACTATACCCCTCACAGAAAAAAGAAAAATTAAAATCATCCAGAATAAATGATTCAAATCTGTCATTTGAAGGAGTAGAGGGGAAGAACACCAAAGAGAGTAATAAAGAAGATGGCTATTACTATTATGGAAAGAAGAGAAAGAGACAAATGTTTATTAAATGAACAATGTAACCCCAAGAATGTCTATAAAATCAAATATTGCCTATTAATATGTTATTATTATATTATCATATTGCATTGTAATTATCAAATATTGTATATCCCAAAACAAGAATTAAAATAGTCCAGAATAAGTGTAAAATATCAGACACTTGAAGGAGCAGAGAGGAAGAACACCAAAGAGAGTTATAAAGAAGAAGGCTATTACTATTATGGAAAGAAGAGAAGGAAAAAATGTTTATTAAATGAACAATGTAACCCCAAGAATGTCTATAAAATCAAATATTGCCTATTAATATGTTATTATTATATTATCATATTGTATTGTAATTATCAAATATTGTATATCCCAAAACAAGAATTAAAACCATCCAGAATAAGTGTTAAAAAACCAAACACTTGAAGGAGTAGAGGGGAAGAACACCAAAGAGAGTAATAAGAGAGATGGCTATTATCATTATGGAAAGAAGAGAAAGAAAAATGTTATTTAAATGAATATTGTATATAAAAGAAGAATTTTATTAATGAAATATTGTATTAAATATTGAACGAAAAATGTCTGTTAAATGAATATTGTATGTAACACGAGAAAAAGAAAGACTAGTATCTAATAACTAAACCATAACCAAAACAAGCAACTAGTGAACGCACTTAAGATATTTTAAACAATGTTTACTATCACTTTGAGAAAAATTTTGTACTATCCAAAATAAAATGTTAAAAAATATTTGACATTGGCTAGAGGAGAAAAGAAGACCATTAATGAGAATATTATGTAGAGAAAATAGTGAAAAGGAGAATTGACCAAGAAAAAGAAGAAAGAACCAATCAATATGAAGAACAATTTTGTCACGATAAGGAGAGAAGAAAAAATGAAGAATATTTACACATGCTAATTGTCAACAACATTAACTAATGAAGATCTGCAGAAGAGAAGAAGGAATCCAGAAGAGAATGTATAATAAAATATAAAAGGCAAAAGAGTGAATAACCCCAAGAGTGTTTATTATTATTAGTCGAAAGAGACTGCTTATGAGTATTATTATTTAATGAATTGACCGTAGAAAAGTTCCAGCAATCATTTAACTGGGCAGGGATGATGTTCCCCTGATCTCAGAAAGAGTGTAGTTATGAACGACGGAGTTAGGGAAGCCATAGAGCCCACCCGAATCGATTTCAGCTACTAAGTTAGGGAAAAAATGTTAGGGAAATTAAATATTTAAGGGAAAAAACACAACAGCCAAGAATATAATTAAACAAGATTCCAAGATTATGAAGAAGGAGGAGATGTAGAAAATATAGTGAACTGAAGACAAGTGTAAGAGTAAATACAAAATATGAAAACATTATATGTGACTAAAGAGTGAAATGAAAAATTGATAATTTCTTCAATCATAAAACAAAGATATCAGAAATGATCAATTCTAATAAGGAGGCAATATGTAACAGTACATATAACACCACATCCACCTACGTACCGAAAATTAATTTAAAGGCCACCACTAGTAAAAATACATTAAAAGGTCTAGAATACCACCATGTATACAGAAGAAGAAAGTACCATAAGTTTAAGTAAGTGAAGCATCATTGAAAGGAAATCACTAGTAAAGGCACCAATAAAGAAGAAAAGAAGAATAAAGACGAGACGACTGACATACTTTACCCAATAGATCAGTGAGAAGGACAAAAGACAACAAAAGAAGAATGAAGAATCAGTGAGAAGAACATGACCACAACAGAAGAATGAAGAATCAGTGAGAACAAAAGACAACAAAAGAAGAAAGAAGAATCAGTGAGAAGAAAATGAGAACAAAAGAAGAATCAGGGAGAAGAACACAACAATAACAACTTCAAGAAAGAAGAAGGAAGAAACAATGTGAAGAAGACAAGAAAACCACATCATGTATAAAAATGAACAATAGTGAGAAGGAGATCAGTGAAGAAGGAAGAAGGAAGATATCCAGACCAAACACAAGACAAGGGAAGGAAATTGAAGTATAACAAACGAACATAAACCTTTGAAAGAATAATTGTATTAAGAAGAAAGAAGAAATGTTAATTAATTACATGATATAAATCCCTAAGCTGTATGGTAAAGTCAACACTGACCACAACTCATTTAATGAATACATTCATTGTCTATGTGAAACACATTATTATAAATAAGGACTAAATATTGTAAATACAGAGTCACAAGCAAACTGAATAAGGAGAAGATAAGTTTATGATAGCTAAAAGATGTGTAGTTATAAAATAAACAGAAGAATAAGTCCCAAAATAATGAATGACCAATTGTACAGTGGGAATGATGTTAATACAAACCCACTAATTAACAATAAATAAGACAATACAAGAGTAAACTAAATGTGAAATAATAATAACCAATAACCAATGTACAAACATTGAATGAAAACCAGTCAACCAGATTAATGTAGAAATACACAGCCAGCAGCAACACATTACTGCTTACTGAACCTATAACATAACCTAATCTGGGCATCCAGTTTTCAGTAAAACTTAATGAAAACTAAATCAAAACAATATTAAACCAAAATGTAATGAGCTAGGAAGTAACTAGATCATATAAGGAATGTTTTGTACACAGTAGCTAATAGTATAACTGAATATAAAAGCTATATTTATGTAATACAAATATGACAATATGCTTGTAATGGCAAAGAGACATTATGCAACCAAAATCATGTTATAAACACATTATACAAAGATAGTAACTCAACTAATGACCTGAGGTCAGACAGAATACTGTTCAGATGAACGAATGTTACCAAAATAACTATCTAAATAATCTATATAAATGTAATTACAACTAAACCATTGTAACAGTTAGCTGCAAGTAAAGTTTACAGCCACTAAACCTAGATAATAACAGAAGCAAATGCAGAATGAACTGCATCACAATAACAATAAGACCATTGTAACTATTTTAATTATCAGTTAGAGAATAATACGAATAATATGTGTAGGATACCAAACATACAACAAGGTAACTCCATATAGGTATGACAAGCCTAATTAATAAATGATAATTAAGGCACTAAACCAATAATGTAGGGAAAAAGAACACTGTTAGTAGTGACTTAACCCGTCGATGTTTAATTATACAATGTTAGAATCCAATTAAATATTATTATTGCTAGAGAATAAGAAAAACAAAAATGTATAACAATAGGTTTAAGTTCGAATCTATGAAAACAGACATAGTGTTAATATTAAGGCGTAGTTTTAAGTAAAAATTGTACAGTAGTTTAAGAACAAGTTATTACCATGGAAAATGGAATAAAAACAATATAATATTAATAATTAATGGCTTAATGGACACTAAGTATAAATACTAAGTGCGAATTCAGCAACCCCGAATCAGAAATACATGATGAGGGGATTCAAATTAATCGTCTTTAAAAATCATGAACACTGAGGGTAATCACAATGTCATCAGTACAATTATAAGGAAGATATTGGACTTTTAAAAATAATTGTATTATGCTGTGCCCTTTCGCGTGGGTATGTCAGCCACGATTTCTTAATCTTGACACCAAAAAGTGACGCCGTTGGAAGCGTCTGTTTTGACGAAGCCCACCGGAGATAAACGAATTAAAATAAACTGACCAATCAGAACTTATAAAAAATCCGAAATTCATCATTCCGACAGAGGAACCAGAGACAGTATTTCAACATACACGAAGCGAGCTGCATGCTCGTTGCCGCTCCAGAAAAACGTGCTTTTGACAGCAACCAGGCGTAAACAACGTTAACCTCAAACCGAGATATAGGTTACATCCATTGAAGAATCGGTGCAGTATATTTCTAAGTGTACTTTATTCGGAGTTAATGCGCATAGGAGTGGGTGCAGTGCAGTGATAAAATTTAATTAATTGATTAATAAAAAAGAAATTTTAATTAATTAAAAAGTGTTAATAAGAAAAAGTGTAACCCTTCGAACGACAAGATACGCAAGTATTCATACCCACAGCTATAATGTTATGATTAGATGATAAGAAAGATAGCTGAACGCTAATAGCGATTTAAATTAACCTATGGTAAACAATTAAATTCCCTATTTTTAAAAGAAGGGATCTAATGAATACAAATAAACAATGTCGAAGTTGAACGATTTAAGTAACGACAATTTCAACGATTTGTATACTATAAATGTTTAGAATAAGTAAAGACATTGTACCATCAATGAAGAGTGTATGTGCTCTTATGCTATTAGCAGATAAGAGTATTGAATATTTTGTTGCTAAATTTAAGTAAGAGTTACACCAGAGAGTGATAACTACAATCCATGAATTACCGTTACCTGAAATAGGAATATCCAATTTTAAAGATGATCTTAGTCCCTGACACTGGATCATAACAATTATTATCAATTATTAATAACTATTTAACCACTTTTAACCAAACAAGATTGCACTAAACGATATTTAAAGCCTATGTCTAACCATGAACAGTCGTTCATATTTTGTCTTTTTTAATTAACAATCAATGAATTCTTATATTATATGTTTGTTCTAGCCGTAGCAATTATCTCAAATAAGTGTATTTTGCAGTCTAAAAGAACGTACTACTTTTATTATTATAATTATTAATGACATTTCAAGTCGAATAATACGACATAACCTGTATGTTTGTCAACACACATTTTGTAACTAACCAAAGGCAGTCATGCCAACTTGAGCTTATCAATCGTTTTAGAGTCCATGTTCAATTTTAAATGTTTATTGTTAACCAGGAAGAAGAGCAACACGTATTATTGTACTAAATTTCATTGTGTTAGAATTGAATAAATAGCCATTATTATTTTTACCTTTGAAAGAGTTGACCTTTATTGTATCAGTAAATACAGCTTAGAGGAGAAGAACGAGGCGGTTGGTACCATGCTTAAAGTGCGAATCATTCAAATTGAGTGATTTTATATTTTGTTTACAACCGTACTGACCTATATATTTATAATATTATAAAGTATGAGTTGCCATGAATGTCATGTCTATGTATGTGTATGTTAGTACATAGGAAGAAAACTACTGATATTCTCACCACCGCTGATCAGCAAAGAGTCGACGGAACTTCAATTGGAATAATTCTAAGCAGTGAATAAAATACACATAATTAAACCATTTAAACCGACAGTTAATACATCGAAAAGAGTGTAAGTAACCGACTTATTCAATCCTGGATTCAACAATAGGTTGAATTGAGGGGAATAAGTCAATAAACAGATAAATAATAATAAGATACGAGATTGAATAATAATAATCAGCCGAGTGCAAGACCCATTTTAATTAAAAACAACCCTGAGACTACTACTTAATAATAATAATTATAATTAATTTAAATAGACGGATACTCGTCTAATAACAATATGAAGACTATATCAGATGAAAAAAGTGTGTTGCTAATTTTGTTAATATATTAAAGTGAAAATAAAATTTATAACAAAACAGAGTTGATGTGTTTTTTTTAGATATTTGTTTAACCTTAGGGTAACCTTTAGTTAATTAATGTTGTTTATTCTTAACAAAGTAACCTCTGATAATAAAACTTATCGACGTATGTTTAACCTTTGATAATAAAAAGTAATTTATATAAAAAGTTAATTTATTTTGACGTATTTACAAAGTAATCTCTGATAACTAAGGTCATAGATGTAAACAGTTTTTAATTGTTATTGTACTTTGAATAATGGGGATCAGACAGGAGATAAGTAGTGAATTGCATAAAGAAAGCGAGAAGAAATTTTCCTACACGCAATGTCGAACTGAAAGGTATTCACGATTTGTATCAAGCTGACCTTATAGAAATGATTTCTTTTTCAAAGTTAAATAAAGGTTATAAATATATACTAACAGTGATAAATTGTTGTAGTAAATTTGCATTTGCAGTTCCGTTAAAATCAAAAGCCTCACACGTAATTGTGAAAGCCTATATTGACCTATATTACATGTAAACAAAATGAAACATTTGCAAACTGATAAAGGAAAAGAATTTTACAATTTACCGATTCAGCAATTATTTAATCATTATAATATAAATCATTATTCGACTTATTCAGATAAAAAAGCCTCTATCATTGAACGTTTTAATCGTACTTTAAAAAACCATATGTGGAAGTGGTTTACTACCAGTGGAAAGTATACATGGATCGAAGTACTTCCTCAGTTATTGAAAAAAATATAATAATACTGTACATAGAACTATAAGTATGAAACCTAAAGATGTCAATATAAATAATGAGAAAAGGATATTGACACAAATAAATAAAAAACGAATATTTGTTAATAAGAAACCTGCAAAATATAAAGTTGGGGATAGAGTGATAATTAGTAAATACAAACAAATTTTTATCAAAGGTTATTTACCAAATTGGACAAATGAAATATTTACAATTCATAATATTAAACAAACAGTACCTAGAACATATATTTTAAAAGATGATACAGGAGCCGTATTAGATGGTGGATTTTACGAACAAGAAATTAGTAAACCAAATACGACAATATATTTTTAATTGAAAAAATATTAAAACGTAAAGGTAATAAACTACTTGTTCAGTGGTTAGGATACGTTAAGTCGCATAACAGTTGGATTGATAAAAACCAAATCATTTGAACTATTTTTCAATCATGAAAATAGTACAGCAAACAAAAAAAATACGTATTTGTAATTTTGATAAATCTATGGAGAAAAAAGAAAGAGTCATAGCGAGTTGTTACCTAATAATGTCAGGTCTCTTATCATTGGGCCGAATAATACTGGAAAACAAACCTAATGCTTCATCTTTTGTTCAGTCCTAATGGTTTATGTTTTGAGAACGTTTATGTTTTCTTCAAAATCGTTGTATCAGTCAACGTACAAATTTTTAGAAACAGTTTTATCAGATATACCAACAATAAAATACTATCAATTTTCAGAAAATGATCAAGTCATTCATCCTGATGATACTGAACAAAATTCAGTTATTATATTTGATGATGTAGCATGTGAACAACAAGATAATGTAAGAAATCATTTTACAATATGTAGACATAAAAATAATAATGTTATTTATATATGTCAAACGTATGTTCGAATTCCAAAACACTTGATTCGTGATAACGCGAATTTAATAATTATTTTTCAACAAGACTAACTAAATTTAAAACATATATACAGAGATCATGTTAATACTGATATGACATTTGAAATGTTTAAAGAACTTTGTTCTAAAGCATGGACAAGACGCAAAAACGGTTTTTTTGTTATAGATAAAGAAAGTGATGTGAATTGTGGCGGTCGTTATCGTTTTGATTTTGACATCTATATTACTAATTTTTAATCCACATTTTTTTATTACTTATCAATATGTCATCAAAGAAGTCACGTTCCCTTGACAAGCAAGAGAAGCTCGTCAATGAAATTAAAAAAAATAAGAAAAAATATTCGAAAAACATCAGACTCTAACACAAAATATTATTGATGAAGAACAGTTTGCAGAAAAATCGTTGAAACCTATTATCACTCCGTTACAAAAGTTAGTACAAGAGAAAACAAATTCGTCATTGATTAAAAAAGAAGAACAACAAGTAGATGTTGAAATGGACGATATTCAGTAGCGTTTACAAAACGAAAGGTTTTCAGAAGAGGCCGAAAACATCCCAATATCGAATAAACGATCAGTAGAAACGCCGTTACCATTACCACGTGAAGAAGAAATAACGTATGAAACCTTACCCACGGTTGAAGAATTGATGTCAACTTCAGAAAGATGACAATCAATTGAACCTTTTATCGATATATGGTTTAAAGGTCCGTTAATAAGACACTATATGCGCAAATTTTTTGATGACAGTAATCATGATATTGATCACGTTTTTGGTCCATATTTTGGAGATAATAATATTTTAATGTTAGGTAAATACCCTTTAAAGACTGATGAAAGTGATATTATTACAATTAATAATGTTATGTACAAAGGTACACCTGGTTTGTACGATCTTATTTTTATGAAAAACCCAAACGCATATGTATATTCACAAGAAAATTTAGACAAATACTCGCGTATAATAAGTGAAACCGCGGCATATTTAAGTTTAAAGACAAACAGAGTTAAAAGCAGTACTACTTACAAATATAAAAATATAGCTAAGCCTATTATTAATAAGCTTTCACAATCATCCACATCAAAAGTTGGAAGTAGCCGATTGCATAGTGATACAGAAGGTCGCGGTTTGTTAAATTTCAGTAACAATAAACCAGTTTTTTTGTACTGGAATAATGTAAATAAATTATGCGATAGATTAAAATTATTGATTGCTTCACAAAGTGCAGGTCATTCGGGTCATGAAAATGAAATATTATCAATTATTGAAGAGCTACAGGAGGCCGGTATAATAAAAGAAGATGCAGCAACGTTTGAAGCGATATTTTCAAAATGAGTATCGATAAATTCGGACACTATAGTGGTGACTTAGTGGCTAGTTCCAACGTTCAGCGTGGACTGCCTGGAGAAGGATTTAAATTAACTGACGGCGGAAATTTTAATATAAGTAATAAACGATTATGTAATGTGGGCGATCCTGAATTGGATGATGATGCCGTAAATGTAAAACATATGAGAACAAATTCGATTACTTTAACAAATACAGACGACTGTTACAATGTTAAAATGAAAAAAGTTATTAATTTAGCCGATCCTGACGAAACTTGTGACGCTGTAAATAAAAATTATTTAGAAAATGTTACTAAATCATATTTAGCTGATAGAATATACGTATTAAGGTGAACAATAATCCAGTGTATTCATTCAAGAATAATCGTGTGGCTCATATCGCACCACCTGTTTATAAATTTGATGCTGTCAATAAACTTTATGTTGATAATAAAATACCTGATGAAAATACACAAACTAATTGTTGTGATTTCAAGCAAAAAAGGTTAATTAATGTAGCAGATCCTATTAATTTGCTTGATGCTATAAATAAACAGACTTTATTAACAGGCATAAATAATACAAAAGATGAGTGTAAACAATATATAGATGATAAAATATATTATTCACGAAGTGGAGAGGAAAATAGTATAAATTTTAATGAAAGCAGATTGACTAATGTTGCTGATCCTAAAGATGATATAGACGTTATAAACCAAAAGACTTTAACAAGGGTTATGAATGCATTTAAATTAGATCTAGAAGACTATAAAGTTGACAGTAACTTAGTTAGAATATTATACAAATTATATAAGGAGTGCACTAAAGACAATCCTGTTAAAACTATAAACGAATTTCGCATTGTATATATAATACAAAGTTTATATGAAGCGTCATAAATGCATTTGTATCCAAACAAGATAGAAGGTGGTGGTCTGGTGAGTAATATTCTTGGAAAAGTTATAAACAAGTCAATTTATTTATTACCTGTCGAACTTCATTTACCCGGTTATCAGTATTGTGGTCCCGGTACAAATTTAGCGAAACGATTACAAAGAGGTGATCCAGGAATTAATAAGCTTGACGCTGCTTGTAAACAACACGATATTGCAAATTCAAAGTATTCAGATTCCATAAATCGCGCTAAGGCTGATAAGGAATTAGCTGAAAGAGCTTGGGAACGTGTTAAATCAAGTGACGCATCGTTCGGGGAGAAAGCTGCAGCGTGGTCAGTAACTAACATAATGAAAGCTAAAAGTAAATTTGATGGGGGAATAAAAAAAGAAAAAAAATGTCCAACACAGTTTATAATTATTTGAAACGTTTTGCTGGTAAAAGTGGAAAAGGTTTATATTTGAGACCGTATAAAAACAGGAGGTCTAAAAAAAAAAGAAAAGAAAAACGAAACAACGACGGCGAAAATAATAAAGAGTATTCCTATACGTCCGCTTTCAATTCAAGATTTACTACTGTATGTTAAACAATTAAAGATTCCTAATTTCAGAGGAGTGTTTATGCGTGACACATTACCGTTACACACTGGAATTTGGCAAAATGAAACTGGAATAGTTAATTTAGATAATAGTTATGGTCATGGTACTCACTAGGTATGTTATTTTAAACGTAAAAATAAAGTTAATCATTTTGATAGTTTTGGTAATTCAAGACCACCTATCGAAATAATTAATTACTTTTATTCATCAAGTCAACGATCTATTGAAATCGTTTATAATTATACACGAAGACAAAATATGGATGCAGTCAACTGCTGTCATGTGTGGTAAAGGATCCGTATTAACATGTGATATTTTTCCACCAATTGAGTTAAGTGATGAAAAATGGGAACTAGGATTAATTGACTTTATGACATATCATTCAATACCTAATATAGAGGAAGGAATTAATAATGTATTATATTATGGTATTGATAAGGAAATAGTATTGCCTACTGGTTCTTATGAAATTTCAGATATCGCAACGTTTATTAACGGTTACTTAATTCAACATGATGAAAATGTAAAAATAATTATAAAGGCGAATAATAATACATTAAAAAGTGAAATTTGTTCTAACGTTCAAATTGATTTTAGTAAACCCGATTCGTTAGCAACCATATTAGGATTTGAAACATGCATAATAAATCCAAATAAATGGTACAGTTCAACCTTACCGATAAGTATTGTTCGAGTAGAGAGCATCCGATTAATTTGTAATTTAATTAGCGGTTCGTTTAACAACGGAATTCCAGATCTCATAATACACGAATTCTGTCCTAGTGATGTAAAATACCCGGGTATTTAAAATTCAAGGTAAATACCCTGGGTATTTACCCGGGTAAATACCCAAAATGGGTAAATAAATACCCGGGTATTTATAAAAATCATTTAAGGCATGACTGTATACATATTAATTATATTTTTATTATTATATTTGTGTTCTAAAACCCAACTGAATATGGCAGTATAAAATTATTCAGCTCATCAGCTGTTGCATTCTACATTTTGGCATGAACAACCAAGTACTTACGACAGTGGTTGTTTTATTTTTTCCAAATTGAACAGAATTTCAATTTTAATAATCATAAATTAACACTCTTAAAGACATGATGAAATGTAAGCTCTTTTCCATCCAACAATCAATTTTAACTTAATTAAAATTTGAATGCATGGGAACTAGTAAAGATAATTAAAGAATCAAGAAAGCAAAAGATTATCAAGTAAGAAAGTATTTATTAAACCATTACAATGAAAGAAACATTATAGTAAACATTATAGTAGATTATAGTTTAAAAGTATTTATTAAAACAAATTGATAATTACACAACTGAATCTTCAACACCATTTTCATCTCCATCTATAACTCCAGCATCACTTTCGTCTCTATCTTCCTCTTCAACATCACTTTCATCTTTATCTTCATCTTCAAAATCACTTTCATCTTTATATTCATCTTCAAATCACTGTTGTCTTTAACTTCATCTTCAACATCACTTTCATCTTTATCTTCATCTTCAGGAATTTTGTTTTCTGAAGGTTTTTCCCCTTTGTCTTGCTGCTCTTCACAAGAGCGCTTTCTCTTGTTTGGCTTACTCTTACAATTTAAAAGCTTCCAATTGCATGATAAATACGTCAACTTGGCAGCTCTTTGTGAATTTAGGCGATTTATTTTTTTGCTGTGAACCCAACTGAATGTACTGAATGTACTTTCAGTAGCAGCAGATGTCACAGATGCTCCTAAAATTCGAATAGCTACATCTGCTAGTTCACATGTTCCTCTTAATCCCCTCCACCACAGAACTGGGCTCAATTCATCAATGCCTTCCCACACAAATTCTTTTCCCCAGATCCCTTGCTTGTCTCTATAGTCAGCTATATTTTCTTTTATTTTAGGGATGCTTACACCCATTTTCCGCCCAACATCACAAACAAAGCTAACTGCATCTAGTAACTCGAGTGGTTTTAAACTGCTCCCTTGAGCAGCTGGATTTAGTAGGTCTGCTGCAAGGTGTATTTCCCCTAAGCCAAAATCTCTCCGCTTTTTAAACTTCTTCAGAACATTTTTCTCTTCTGCTTTTTGTAATGGAGAAAGTGGGAGCTGTACAATTAAAGTTTTCTCCAAGTCATTGAATTTTGAAAATATTTATGTATCTGTGGCTGGTTACTTTCAAAAGCAGTTATCAGATGTACAATAGGATTTAAGATGTCTACCATTTTTTGTACACGAACCCAGAATACACAGTCATCTAACAACCTTCTTTTCATTTCTGTGGAGAGTTCTGCCTGTTCACTGACAGCAAGTGTTTGAAGTACGACTTTATTTGCCAATAAACTTTTTATACAAAACAAGTGGCTACCCCATCTAGTTTTCCCTGGTAGCATTAATGTAACTCTATCCTTGAACTTTTTTTTCTCAGCCGAGATCTGGTCAAACAGTGCCTTTAAAATATGGCTGTTTTTGATTGTCTTCACAATATCGATTACAGTAGCCATAAAGGACTTCACTGATGTACAGCGTAAAATATCTGAACAAAGCAGGTGCAACAGGTGAGCAAGGCAACCAAGGGGCACAATGTTAGGATACTTTTCTTTAACTATGTTCAACGCAGCCTTCATATTAGCAGCATTGTCTGCAATAATGACTAAAAATTTTTCTGGACCATATTTTATAAGAATTTTTTCAATTAGTTCAGCTAAATACCTTGCATTGTGTCTATTGTCTTTTGTCATAACAAAGTCAACAAAAAGTGGATCCGGTTGGAAACTACAAAGTTAATTATGGATTCATTGTTTAAGTTGCTCCATCCATCACATTACAAATGTAGATCTTTTGAGTCTTGTAACTGTTTACTTACTTCAGTCTGCATTTCGGTATATTGAGCATCTAAATAGGTTGAAGCCAAACGATACCGTGAAGGTAGGACATAAGATGGTCGAATTTTCTTGAAGAAATCAATCCACAGAGGATGTTCAACGAGTGCCAATGGAGACCCACTAACAAATATGGCCTTAGCAAGGTATTGATTTAGACGTTCCTGCAACACACGAACAGAAACAAATTAAAACCGATAACCTACAGAAAAAATGTAAAATGATCTTAGCAACACATAAATTACATGTTTAAAGCCTAAAGCCCAAATAACTGCGAATTTTGTAACAAATGTGAGACCGGCATTTATGTTCCAGTTTAGATTAGGGTAAGGTTAGGTAAGGTAGTTTAGATTAGGGTAAGGTATCGTATTTTAAAATCTTAATGTGATAACATAGCAACTATTTGATTAAAAAACACCTGCGTAATAACTAAAATACACAATAAAGTACTTGTGGGTACTGGTGTAGTGAGTAGTTTTTTCTTTTGCGTTTTCATGACAAGTTTTGTAGTTATTAATAATAATAATGAAAAGATTTATTACACAAACAATGTTTACACAAAGCAGATACAACGATACAAAATATCGTAATCTTATAGAAATGGCCATTAGCCGTCCGTCAAGCTGAGCACTGAGCCATTGACTGCTACATAAAAACTCACTATCAAATTTTATGAAATTTGCAACGAAATTAACTAATACATTATTTAATGAAAATATGCATGAATGAAACACTATCAGACCTACCAAAAATTCTAAAACAGAAACTAAATAAATGAACTCTGAACTCTGCTTTGTTTAAAGAGAACGCGAAATTACAAAATATTCCCACTCAATTCACTCGGAGGCCTATTTTCATGTTAGACTCAGCAATTATTTTACGATCATATAAATTATTACGCATTACGAAAATATATTTTCTAAATTCACTACTAAGCTACTAGGTCCTTTGTTTTGCGTGAATAGGCCTCTTCCTAACGCCGTGACTTTAAACTTCCATCCAAAAGATATACATCAAAGAAAAAATTACATTTTTGTAGTTATTATTTAACTGCATGTAGGCCTAGAGAGACTAATGTAAAAAAATATATTTGTGATTTTTAGGTGACCTTGGTGTACATCCATTATAGAATTTCTTTAAAGATAAAGCACATGCTCATGCTAAATGTAGAACCTAGCCCTAATGGCCTAAAATGTTAAAATATAATACTTAAAAATGCCCGGTTCGGTTTAAAATTAAATCAAGCTAGACGTCGAATTTCATTTCCATTAATATAGGCCTATTAACGAACACTCGACGAAGTATACGTTGTATACCGTATACCTAGCTTAAAAGATTAGTTACATATAGACCAATGCAGTACATACATTCGGTTGAATTGCATTATCTTAAACCAAACTTAAACTTTTTTCTATCACAGAACCTGACGGTTTTGACCTAACGTAACCTTTGGTTGGCAGATAACGGATTGGAATCCACATAATCTTTGAGATAATTTGAATAATAAGCAGACTATGTACTTACATTTTCTTGAGTATCCATGTGGTCCACAAATGAGAATAGTTGTGATTGTTGTGAAGACTGAGAGGTTGAAGACTGCAAAAAAGTTTTTGATTGTCCACATTGCTGTAATTCCCAAACTTCTGATGAGGATGAAGATGATAGGTTTGAATTTCTGCTTGCAAGCCTATTATACTCATTACTACTTGCACTTGGCTCGGGTTCTGGTTCTGTTTCAAAAGATGTGTCAATTTCCAAGGGTTCCAGGACACTCATTTTTTGTGGAGTTGATGTTGAAAAAGATTTGAAAACAGCAGTAGCACAAATGTTTGAATTTAACACTTTTTTCAAATCTGCAGGAGTCTTGAAACACTTTTTTATATGGTTACTCATTTTATTGACATTAGCATGTTTGTACTCTTTGCAACAGTACTTACATATCACACCACAACCTTTTTCTTTAAAAAAGTCCCATGCAAGTCCTTTTCTCTTCCCCATTTTCGAAAACTGAATACCGGTACTACTCACACTCACACCTTATGATAGAACAAACATTTTACAAAGAGAGGTTATGTTATATTCACTCCACCAGCATTACTCTGTAAACAAGGAAAAGCTGAAATATGAGTGGAGGGGAGAACTGTCTCCCAGTGTTGCCAGTTCTCTGAAGTGCAGTGCAAAATAAAATTTCCCTCTTTAACTAAATCAATCTTTATCCTTAAATCAATCTTAGTACAAATATAGCCTCTGGTTCTGTTGTGATATTATTCAAATACAATTTATTTGAATTGAATTAAATGATGTTGTAGCTGGCCTATAACAATTAGCTGTATATAAAGTAATTATGTTTTTTATATTGAAACGAATTATCTAAAATCAACAAGTAAAATTGTCTCTAAACTAAACTAAAATTCTGATTTGAAATTTGATTTGGGTAGACTGAATTAGGCCTACTATTTTCTTAAATCAGATAATACAATTTCATGGAATTGTATTATTATCATTTACTAAGATAACTAACTAACTACAAAGATCATTCAAAAAGCGCAGTAAAAGTACCAGATTTAAAAATTAATGCATTAATTGATAAATACCCTGATTTTGGGTATTTACCCGAGTCAAGGGTAAATACCCAGGTAAATACCCATTTTTAAATACCCTACCCACTGGGTATTTACCCGGCCCACATCACTAGTTCCGCCAGGTTTAAAATTGTTGAAAAACCGACCAACGTGATATATTTACCAGTAAACACATCTAGGATACATAATATTGTAGTAAGACTAGAAGATCAACAAGGAAGACTGATTAATTTTCGAAACGAAATAATAATGTTACGTTTGTATTTGAGAAAACAATAATAATGGGTCTTATTTTTTATTACGGAATCAATAAAACAACTGCAAATAAGGCAATTAGAAGTAGTAAAGATATGAATATCGACCGGTTAACACCACAAAATCTGAAATTTCTACAGTCATTGGGATTAACAGTAATAAAGGATTATTTAAACAAAAAATGAACCTTAATATTCAAAACGTAAACGCTAGCATTCTAAACATTATAGAAGATGTTGTGTATGAAGATGACTCGATAGTAGGATTAGCTTATCACATTCATCTACCGTACACCTTTACTACATTCAATAATAATGACGAAATTAGAATTCCAATTAATCAACAAGATGTGTACACATTACCTTGTGAAAGTTACCTTCATATAAAAATAGAATACACTAATAATAACGGCATATATGATCAAACTTTAAAATTATGTTCAAATGCTTTAGCATTTTTGTTTGATGAAATTAGATACGAAATAAGTGGATCAGAAATCGATAGAGTTAAAAATGTTGGAATAACATCAACAGTTAAGAATATGTTAACGATTAAACCACATGAAATTAACACTTTAGAAAATAGTGGATGGGCTTCAGATTTAGTAAGTCATATGGCAACATCATCGAAAGATATTAGCTTCTGTATCCCATTAAAAAGGTTGTTCGGATTTGCTGAAGATTTTAAAAAGATTTTGTTAAATGTAAAGCAAGAATTAGTTTTAATTATAGCGTCCACTGATAATAATGCAGTAATTTTACCTGAATCAGTAAACACATACAAATTTAAAATAAAATATATATCATGGAGAATTCCGTATGTTTATGTTAATGACGTAGCAAAGGTAGATTTTTTGAAGATAGTACAAATTGATCGACCTTCAGTAATGCCGTTTCGAAAATGGGAACTTTGCGAGTATCCGTCTGTGCCAAAAGCAAACAAACTTACTTGGACTGTTAAAACGTCATCACAATCAGATAAACCTCGTTAAGTTATTGTAGGTTTTCAGACTGACAGAAAAAATAATGGACATAAAACTCAGCATATTTTGATCTTGCCTCATTCTATAATGTAAAGTTATATTTAAATTCAGAATACTATCCGTATGATAATTTTAATGGTGAAACGTCGATTCTACATGGGTATTATTCAATATTTCAGTCCTCGTATTATTACAAAAGTGAAAATGCGCCAATGATAAATCGTTCAAACTTTCTAACGTATACACCTTTTTGTATAATTGATTGTTCAAAACAAATTGAATCATTAAAAACTGGTTCAATAGACATCCGTCTGGATATTGAGACGTCAACAGACATACCGGAAAAAACTACTATCTACTGTCTCATTTTTTACGATACAATTATGCAATATACACCTTTATCTGGTACTGTAAGAAAAGTATTTAAAATATAATTACATAGATAAAAAGTGTATCAGTTCTGCTGTTGCACGCAATGGAATACGTTATCGATTTTCAAGGTTTTTGCGATGATGGAAACAATTTCATTTTTAAAGAACTTTGTATTCAGTGTATACAAGATAACAAATTTTCTGGTGCTAGTGATCAGTATTTGTTTTTACCACCATTTAGTTACAAACATTTGTCAGAGAAGAAAAAAAAACGTTAATAAATGGATTGTAACCAATCTTGGATTTAGCTGGAAGTGCGGTCTTCAAAATTATAACGATCTACAGTTTATATTAAATAAATATATGAACGGTAAATGTATTTATGTTAAAGGATCAGAAAAAAAAGTAGCATTAGAAAAAGAATTTAATTGTTATGTGAAAATAGTAGATATGGAAACACTCGATTGTCCATCTTTAAAAGTGTTAAAACAACAGTCTTCATATTCTATTCATTGTTCTTTCCAACATAATTCATATTATTGTGCTTTAAATAATGTACATCATTTAACTAAGTGGATTATCGAATACTGTAACAGTGTGTGTTACAAACATAGTAAAGAAATTGAAAGACAAAAATGTTGGGACTGTATGATTGCTTATTTGATTTACGTAGTTGATCTTTTGATCTCCTACTTATGCGTGCGTACTGAGAACGTGACATTACTACGCTGATAAAACTTATATCAGTTCTGCTGTTGCACGCAATGGAATACGTTATCGACTTTCAAAGTTTTCGCGATGATGGAAATAATTATATTATTAAAGAACTGTGTGTGCAACCTATAGTAAACGCTAAATTCGCTAGTGTTTGTAATCAATACTTATTCTTACCTTCATTCGATTACAGACATCTATCAGAAAAGAAAAAAAGTTAATGACTGGATTAACAATAATTATCTTGGACTTAGTTGGAATTGTGGATTAACAGAGTATAGTGAACTTCCAGTAATATTAAATTCATATATATATATATATATATATATATATATGGAAAGTGTATTTATATAAAAGGATGTAAAAAAAAAATAGCTTTACAAAAAGAATTGAACTGTCATGTAAAAATAGTGGATATTGAATCACTCAAGTGTCCGTCTCTAAGCGTTTTAAAGAAGCAGTCTTTAAATAGTATACGTTGTCCATACGATCACACTTCAACAAACTGTGCATTAAGTAACGTGTTTTATATTACAAAATGGATAATTCAATATTGGAACTGTTTGTGTGATGAACATGATGAAGAAACTAAAAGAATAAATTGTTGGGACTGTATGATTGCTTAACTTTTATTGTAATTATATATAAATTAAGACATGTAAAATAAAGGTTTAAAAAAAAATAAAAATTTAAAACATTTTTATTTTTTGATTTATTAATTACTAAAAACATATATACAAAACATACATGCATACATATAATATGATTTTTTTTTAATAATTACATAATTACCATTCATAAATAAAGACATGCATACATACAATGTGATTTTTTTATACCAGCTTTTTTTGTTAATACTTACAAAACATTATGAAAAGAAGAACTTGCAAATTTCTTTCTTTTTTCAGATAATACAATAAAAAATTGTAGTTGTGTATAATTAAGTTACATACTACAACATAAATATAAAGTGATTTTATACCAACATATTTTACGTACAAATAATAAAGAAGAATTTGAAAAATTTTTTGTAATACAAAAGGTTCAATTTTTGAAGAGTTGTTTCTTTACATTTTTAATTCTTGCCAACTCTCGAGATTTCATAAATATAATTTTATGTAGTTGTGTATACGTCGTATCTTTACAATGCAATAAAAATTGGCTTCCGTAAGCCGCTTTAATCCACCTGTCTTTCCTCTCTACCCCTCTTAAATCATTTGTATCGGAAATATCTATTTTTATCAAATATGACCCCTTTTCGCCGGGTGTCGTTAAAGTCTTATTTGAACCATTACATTTAAAAGACACAAACTGCTCAAACAGTGTATCAGTTTTGTCATTTTTTTTAGATTTTCGTTTAACTGACGTAAATATTTTGTTAAATTCATCATCATCATCATCGTCATCGTCATCAACATTAACAACGTCCATTGTATTTTCTCCTTCAGTATACATATTTTTTTAATTATAGAATTAATAGTTGTAAAAACTGTTTTTAAAATAATTTTTTCTTTAAAATTCATAATATGTGTATTTAAATAATTATAAATTTCTTCTATATCAAACAGATACGTATTTAACAATAACATACCTTTTTGCGAGTGCACAATTGTAGTCTCGAGGGCTACTTTTATTTTTTGTGTGGCATCTAATAACTGTACAAATAACGAAAACACATTTACATCATCAAGTGAAATAATTTCAGGTTTTATTTTTTATATCATGTCTTCCCATTGTCCATAGGAAGTCAAACCAATATAATAAATTAATCGTATAACATCTGTTGCGTACTGGAAGCTCTTGAAGTCTCTCGAGTTGTTCCAGGAGCGCTAAATGAAGAGGGCTGGTTTGAAAGTATATATAGAAGTGGACTGTATAAATGTTTGAGCAATAATCCTTTATTGAAAACTGTTATATTTTACAACCATTGCTGACACGCGCAGACGTTTGCCCGTCATGACGCCCGTGAATTAATTAATAATGAAGTCGAAAGACATGTTGAATAAGAAAGAGCTCAAGAAGTCTAACTAGTGCATGTTGAACATAATGAACGACTAAATAATGAATTCAGAAGCCACGGCTGGATGAGAAATATTACGAGTGCTCAGCTCGGAGTAATATAAATGACTAACTAAAACTTCGCTACCGTCCGCCCGCTGTGCCGGCTGACAGCGGCCGATAAGAAAAACGTGACGTCATCTGCGCGTATCGCATTATGATATTTAAAGTACAGGTACAAAGTCTGAACATACTGCCCGGACAAAATCGGGGCGATTTTGTAATTTAAGTTATTATGTGAAACATAAATCACAATTATATCAAATGTTGTATACAAAGAAAATACATAAAATACTTGAAAGCTTTACACATTAAATAAATTGACCCTTGCTGAAAGTAAAACAAAACAATTTCTGTATTGAAAAGATACAAACTAAAACTCATGTTAAAAATGAAGTGCTTATATAACTAACATAATCTTCTTTGAAACATTAACATATGTTTGGTAAATACATACATTTAATTTTTAACAGAAAGTAAGCGACATCCTTTAATTTATATAAAGAAAACATCCTCAAAAACTGACTCAATATAGTAATACAATGATAGAGACATAATAGTAGACACAATAATAGTAGACTAACCATTTAAAGATACATAACCATGGTAAATACAATAGAGAAAGAACATAATAATGTACATGCATAGTATTGATATAATGGTATCAAATTCAATGATACATAGCAGTAAGATAGACATATCAGAAAGGATGTAAAAATGCATAACATGAGTATACATAATACATAACGATTGAAATAATAATTAATAGTATATAATAGCATAATAATAGTCACAAAAATTCAATAACATAATAATGATACATAGGAATGCAATAATAAAAACTTAATAATAATACAATACAACCAACCAATAAAAAAACATGATAAATTGTTCAGAACAATGATGCATGATAATGCGAATTAGTCTGAGTCCATCGGAAGGGGACATAACTTATGGATGGGTCGACGTAGGATGCCCTGTGCGGTGCGAACTTCGGCAAAGCGTACTATGGAATCCTGACCCGCAAAAACATTAGTAATTACCCCTCGCTTCCATTGAATTGGGGGGGGGGGAATTATCGTCTAAAATGAGGACAAGCTGTCCAATATTTAAATTCCTTAAAGTGGTGCGCCATTTGTTGCGTTGTTGCAACTGGTGCAGATAGTCTTTGGACCATCGTTTCCAGGTGGATTGTGTGAATCTTTGGAGCAGTTGCCACCTGCCCAAACGACTAATACTGACTTGGGTATAGTCGGGCTCCGGGAGAGCCGTGAGTGGAGAGCCGATCAGGAGTTAAAGTTTCAGGGTCCCTAAAATCATTTGATATAGAAAATAGAGGTCGTGAATTAAGGCAAGCCTCAATTTGATTTAAAATGGTAGCATACTCCTCGAAACTCAAAACGGTGCCGCCAATCACGCGACGTAAATGAAATTTGACACTCTTTACACCGCTTTCCCACAAACTACCGAAATGAGGGGCCGAGGGTGGAATAAAGGACCACTTTATACCCTGGGAACCGATAAACTCCTGTGTAGCTTGTTCAAATCCCTTGGATTTCAAAAGACTGTACAATTCGTGTAGTGTGTTGCTAGCACGACGAAAATTCGTTCCATTGTCCGAAAATAATTGAGTGGGAATGCCCCTACGGGCGATGAAAAAAAGCTGCAATAAAAGCGTCTGAAGTAAGATCAGATACCAATTCTAAATGAATAGCCTTAGTGCACATGCATATGAATAACGCAATATACGCCTTTGACGTCGATTTTGAGCGCTGCCCGCCATGACGTATAAGTACGGGACCGGCGTAGTCCACCGCAGCTTGGGAAAATGGCCTAGCCGGTGTGACCCTAGAAGGGGGTAGTTGACCCAGTAATTGGTTCGCACCTCTTGCACGGTAACGGAAACAAGTAATACATTTATATATTGCCGAGCGTATATAGGACCTATCGTTAACAATCCAATATTTCTGTCTCAAAGAAAATTGGGTTAATTGTACGCCAGCGTGCAATAAACGAAGATGTTCATATTCTATGATTAATTTGGTGAGATGAGAATGCGGGTGTAAAATTATTTGATGTTTCCTAGCGTAATTAAGTTGGGAGAGCTGCAGACGTCCACCCACACGCAATATACCTGAATCATCAAGGAAGGGGTTGAGTGAGAGAATCTTACTGCTGTTTGGGATGCAGCGATGTTCCGTAAGCTCCTTAACCTCAATGCCAAAATGCAATTGTTGAGACTGACGAATAAAGGTCAAAAGAGTATCGTGCAACTCCTGAGCTGAGAGAAAGGAAGTTTCCCTGTCTGCAACGGGGAGCCTAGAGTTACGAATAAACCTACGGCAATATGAGAAAACGCGAATGAGTCTTGTGAGTGATGAGTAATTTTCGACATAACTAGAGGTGGATGAAGCGACGATTAGTAAGTTTGGGCCTGTTTGCGTCGTTCTTGATCAAGATCGGGACAAGTACAGGGAGAATGAGATCGAAGGCACTGACGGGCCATGATGATGACTCATATGATAACTAGGATGGGCCATGCCACCATTGAGTGTGGTTATGTAAAATGCGAGGGAGGCAACCGCGCGATAAAATGTCGGCGGGATTGTCCAGTGATGCTACATGGTGCCAAGTTTTGCGGTTAGTAAGACGCTGTATTTCAGCGACACGGTTAGCGAGAAACACTTTCCAACGGGAAGATTGTTGATGGATCCAATACAAGGCTATCATCGAGTCCGAATAAAAATATAATTCGTCGAAATTGTAGTTGACACCGTTTATTACTTTAGAAGCTAACTGTGCCAGCAATAAGCAAGCGCAAAGTTCAAGCCTGGGGAGCGTTATCTGTTTCAGCGGAGCGACCCTGGACCTTGCACACAACAGGTTTGACGATATGGCGCCGTTTGAATAGACCATCCGCACATAGATACAGCACGCGTAACTCTTTGCCGACGCGTCAGCGAATCCATGAAGCTGTAATGACATGATTTGATAATTATTTAGACTCTTAACAGACCTCGAAATTTTAAAACGAGTGTCCGCGACCAATTGAGAGTAAAGTTCGAGCCATTGCTCAGACAATGAACCTGATAAGGGTTCGTCGCAACTGGAACCCGCTATCCATAATTGTTGTACAAAATGTTTGCACCAAAATGTAATGGGGCCAATGAGGCCCAAAGGGTCGTAGATCCCTGCAATGACCGACAACACACTTCTTTTATTGACCACCGCAGGGTTGACATTCCTCTGAACGGTATATAAAAAACTGTCTTCGTTGACGTTCCATTGGATGCCCAATGTACGCACATTTTGATTTTTGCTAAAATCATGGGAAACGTGAGCGCGAGAGGCCATAATGGTGTGGTCATTTGAAAACCATTTATGTAGGGTAAAACCATACCGGCTTAGCAAATTTGTAATGTCAAATTTTATCTTAGATAGGACGTTCGGGTCGTCTGATCCCGTTATGAGATCGTCCACGTAAAAGTCGTTGGCTATGGCTGAGCAGGCTGCAGGGTATTCGGAATTATTTTCTTAGGCTACTTGAGCCAGACATCTTGTTGCCAAAAAGGAGGCACTTGCAGTCCCGTAGGTGACTGTCCTTAAAGCGTATGTTGGAGCTCCTTATGCGGGGCGTCTCGCCAGACAATACGCTGGAAATTAGAATCCTTCGGATTAACTAGAATTTGCCGATACATTTTTTTAATGTCAGTGATAAGGACGTATCGGTGTGTTCAGAATCGAGTCATAATAGAGAACAGGTCCTGCTGGATCGTGGGACCGACCATTAGGGTATCGTTCAAGGACAAATTATTTGTCGTCTTAGCGGAGCCGTCGAAAACAACCCGTAACTTAGTAGTTATGCTGGAGTCCTTAAATACTGGGTGGTGAGACAAATAAAAGGTGTCTGAATGATTAAGCGACAAATCATACTCATTAAGTGGCGACATGTGACCAAGATTTAAATATTCACGCATGAACTCGCTATAGCCTTTGTAAAGGGCAGGGTTCTGCTTGAACTTAAGTTCTAATGACTGAAACCGGCGGATAGCTCCGCGTAGAGAATCACCCAAATGAGACCTGTATGCCTTTCGAGGCAGTGATACCACAAATCTGCCATCGTCATTGCGGACGGTATTTGACGCAAAACGATTCTCACAGTCCGAATCCTCAGCGGAGGTATTACGAACAGAAACTTCCTCCAACTTCCAAAATTCCTTTAGCTGCGAGGAAAGTTCACTATCATTATCACGTACCATAAATGATGAAATCGGTTTCGTCATGTCAACATTAAACGGTAAGTTACCTGCGAGAATGAAACCTAGTTTTGTCTCTTGAATTACGGGAAAATGTGGGCCACGGATAAATTTAGTAGGTTCAATTAATTGCAGATAATATTGGGCATCAAGTAGTAAGTCGACTTGCGACGAGAAGTTGAGTTGTGGGTCGGCTAAAAATATGCCCTTGGGTAAATTTAAAGATGTGTCATCAAATGATTCCGCGGGGAGATTATTGGTGATGCTAGGAAGCACAGCGCAATGTATGTTTAAGCCAAATTTTTTATAGCGAGACTGTAACCTGACTCGTGTGCTGAAGTCCGCTTGGGATAACGAATTGTTTATACCCGTTATGGGCAATTGAGATTTGATTAATTTCAAACCCATACGGCGGGCGAAATCCATAGTACAAAAGTTAGCCTGGGAACCGGAGTCCAACAAAATTCTAACCGGTTGCTTTCTACCTGAACGATCAGTAGTCATGCAGACTGCTGTGGATAATAATATGGATTTGTTTGCTTGTAATTTCAGCGAACACTGGTTGTTGGTGGACGATTCGGCTTTGTCAGGCATATGAATCAGGGTATGATGACGTTTAGCGCACTTTCTACAAGAAAATTTGGATGGGCAGCGGATGCTATCGTGACCTGGACGAAAGCAGTTTAGACAGAGTTTATTTTTAATTATAACGTTTCTTTTCTCATCTACAGTGAGCGTTGTAAATTGTGGACAATTAATAATTCTGTGTTTATCTTTACACAAGTGGCATAGATTATTTCCGACATGAGAGTGAAATATGGCCTTGGCCGTGTTCACCGTTTCAATTGCCCGGCGATAAGGAGCCTTATCGCAACCATTTTTCTTGCTTGTGGGAGCCGTTTCGCTATCGAGATTTTGTAAAAACTGTCTCCGTGAATTTAGGAATTTTATTAAATTATTAAAATTGGGAAATCGTTCCTCTGATAAACTTTCCTTCCACAATCTAAGCGTATGCCTATCGAGTTTTTGGGCCAAATAATGAATAAGAATAATTTCAAATGTATTTACGGGTATGTTTAGGTTGTTTAACGCATTAATATTAGCGGTTATCTCGTCAATAAATTTGGAAATGCTAGTTCTGGACTCTTGTTGAATCGAATGCACACCCAGGACATTTCCCACGTGATGGGCTGAGACAATCAGCTTACTGTCATACCTATTTTTTAGCAGATCGATAGCTACCGCGTAGTTCTCATTGGCAACGATTTTATCACGTTCAGCGCCTCATCAGTTAATGATGAGTGCAGGTAATGTAGCTTTTCAATATTCGTCAGATCGTTTCTGGCGTGTATCAATTCGAGAAATATATTATAGTAATGTTGCCATTCAATGATTTTACCTGAAAACAGAGGCAATTTGATAGGTTCCAACTGTATAGGGGGGGTTTTAAGAGGCGTAAGTTCGGTGTTAATTAGCGGTTTTTGATTCATATGCTCAACTTGCTCTAATAAGTGTTGCAACTTGCATTCGATGCTGCAAAGGTCGTCCTCCGTTTGGACTCTATCACTTGCTAATGCGAAATCAGCGTCATCGGATTCAATTTGAGATTGGATATCATCGTATTTGGTGGATAATTCCATCAAATGCCGAAGCTTTATTTTTAATGCGTGATGATCGCTGGTTTCCAGATCGAAATTATCTGCAAACGTGTTCACGCGGGATATCGAGGCTTTAATAGTGCCTCGTTTTTTTATTAGAGCTTTCATATCCGCCATGATTGCAATTAAAAATATAATTTAAAGAATTTAAGCGTAGAGCAGGTGAACAATTGACGTAATTTTGATAAAATTTGGATATAGTGCGGTAGCTAGCAATCGCCAAATAACTGAATACATTACTTACTACAATCATATACTTATTATCTCTAGTAAACAAACAGCCATTAGCGTTATTGAAATTATAAATTTTATATAATAATATGTATAGCCTTAGTTCGGGACTTGAACTCTCAATGAATTACTAAGCAGTTACGAAAATATGCTCAAATATAACGATATATGTTTGCACAAAAGCATCAATAATAGTATATTGAATATAAAATGTTACTTAGTTTATTATATAAAAAGTTCATAATCACGTGGAGTCCTGGCGTGTTCAGAAGTGCTTCGGTCCTGTTGATTCGTTGCCCCGCCTGTTCGTGCTGGTCGGATGAAGGTTGTCGTCGTTTCTCAGCGTGATTTACCGTTGTTGATTACTGTCATGCCGTTTCCTGATGTGTCAGGTCTGACGTTCTGTTGTACCTTGCGTGTCACTCCTGCATGTCGTCTTTTGCGGCAACAAAGGACATGCCACGGCCAGCAATATCAATTTGAAAGCATTTTGAATTTTGAAGCTATATTTGAAACTTGTTCGGGACACAGGCTTTTTGTGCTCATAGATGAAATATTTTGAAATGGTTGCCCGTAAGGCGAAAATAAGGTCCGGCCCGGAGGACCAAATGTTGC
Source organism: Magicicada septendecula (assembly GCA_034769895.1). NCBI lineage: Eukaryota > Metazoa > Arthropoda > Insecta > Hemiptera > Cicadidae > Magicicada > Magicicada septendecula. The sequence goes on along the minus strand of CM068371.1, from coordinate 384,121,294 downwards.
GTACTGGAAACTCTTGAAGTCTCTCGAGTTGTTCCAGGAGCGCTAAATGAAGAGGGCTGGTTTGAAAGTATATATAGAAGTGGACTGTATAAATGTTTGAGCAATAATCCTTTATTGATAACTGTTATATTTTACAACCATTGCTGACACACGCAGACGTTTGCCCGTCATGACGCCCGTGAATTAATTAATAATGAAGTCGAAAGACATGTTGAATAAGAAAGAGCTCGAGAAGTCTAACTAGTGCATGTTGCGCATAATGAATGACTAAATAATGAATCCAGAAGCCACGGCTGGATGAGAAATATTACGAGTGCTCAGCTCGGAGTAATATAAATGACTAACTAAAACTTCGCTACCGACCGCCCACTGTGCCGGCTGACAGCGGCCGATAAGAAAAACGTGACGTCATCTGCGCGTATCGCATTATAATATTTAAAGTACAGGTACAAAGTCTGAACAACATCTTCTAAAGATAAACAGTCTTCATGATGGAGAACTCCTTCACGCTGAGCATCCATTAAAACGGTTTAGATTTAAGTTGTCAAAATCTATAACATACAAAAATAATTTATTCATTACATTACTAATTTGTGACTGGTAACCAAGAATCCCTTGAAAAAATATCATATACTAAACAAAGACAAAAAGAAGAGAAACGTACAAAAAATTTTTAAACTATAAATCCTTTATTAACTCTTTTATAAATGGTCTTAGAGTTGAGTCTGGTCTGTCGACTATCATTTTTAATTTTGCAATTTCTCCGGGTGTTAGCGTTTTTGGCGAAAAAACCATTTATGAAGAAGACGGTCCTTCTCCTGTTTTAATTTATGTAGGAAACGGTTCTCCTGTTTTCATGATACGTTCATCTAATCTTCTTGATCCATCAAGGTCGCCGATATAAGTAGACGTTAACGGTTCAAAACAGCTGTAAATGTACTCTATGTAAATCAAATACGGTTTAAAAATAACATAGGAAGAACACAAACTTATTTACAGGTAACCAAGAGTTACTGTGCATGTTCTTGAAAATAAATAATGTTTAATAATTAAAAATATTAAGAGTTGTAACTGGTAATAATCCCTTAAAAAATATTAGTCATATATTTTTTAAAATTGAACAAAAGATAAATTAAATTTTAAAATACTAAAAATTGAACCTTAATAACTAAGATATAAAAAGTAATAGAGAAACGTATAGAACACATTATATATTTAATAATTACATATATTAAAAAATTACCTAGGAAAGACTTATAACAAAGACAAATTAATTTAGAGAAATGTAAAACACATTATACCTTATAATAATACATATATTAAAAATGACATAGGCAGAACACACTTATTTTACAGGTAACCAAGAATTACTGTACATGTTCTTATGTAGAACATATTATACCTTAATAATTTATTTTACAAGTAACCAAAAAATAATTACATATTTTTTGAAACCAATATAATTACCTATATTAAGAATGATATAGGAGAGACTTACAAATTTGTATACTGAATAAGAAAACATATTATTTTTAAACAGTAAAATTAATAAAAAATAAAAATAATAATGTTACCTTAATGACGATCACAGATTACAACAGCTGGTATGTTTCTGGATGCTGAACCACGATTTTCAATCGGTTTATATACACAGGAAATGCATTATCAGTTTTATTGCAGTTAACACAGTCACGTTCTCAGTACGCGTAAGTAGGAGATCAAAAGATCAAGTAATTTAATTTTAGTAATATTAATTTTTCTACACCATTAAGAGATATAAAAGTTTTTGAAAAGAATAATAACATTTCTATAAATGTTTATGGTGTAGACAAAGGTAAAACAATTTATCCACTAAAAGTGTGTGAAAATGAGCAATGTAATCATTTTGTTTTTTTATTATTAAACAAAGATGACAACTATCATTATTGTTACATCAGTAATTTTAATAGATTAATAAAATCTCAATTAACAAAGAATCATGGCAATATTGAAGTCTGTAAAAGTTGTCTTACCTATTTTACTGCGAAATCTAAAAAATTAAAAGATCACAAAAGATACTGTGGAAAATGTACGCCTGTTCGTGTAACAATGCCTTCTGACAATTTACAATTTCGAAATTTTCATTATGAATTTAGGGTACCAATAGTCGCGTATGCAGATTTTGAATGCATTTTGAGACCCATTAAAACGTGCTACCCACATCCAAAATATTCTTTTACAGTAGCTAATGAACTTCATGAACCTATGAGTTTTTGTGTTTACTTTGTAATCGATGATTCAGTACCCAATTTCATTAAAAATCAATTACCATCACAACCTTACATATATAGAGGTATAAACGCTGCACAAAACTTTATGTCCTATCTTACAGATATTACCAATCGACTAGGTTCATTATTAAAAGAAGTCAAACCAATACAAATGACAAAACAAGGCAAGATTAAATTCAAAGCAGCAACACATTTTGAAATGTGTATGCGAAATTTTACATTACTCTACAAACCCGTCAGAGATCATTGCCATCTTACCGGTTTATATCGTGCAGCATTTTGTAACGATTGCAATCTAAAACGACAGAATCAAAAGTTCATTCCTATTTTTATTCATGCAAGTTCTAATTATGACTCACATTTTATTATTCGACAGTTGGGTTGCGATAACCAAAATATTCATGTTATACCAAATTCGACAGAAAAATATATTTCTTTTTCCAAAAAAACTGTTAATGACATAACTATTAGATTTGTTGATACTGAATTAGAATTTAGATCACTTTCTGAATTAAGTAACAATTTACCAAAAAATAAATTTTTTTATACCAGTAAATTTTTTTCCGATAATGACATGCAACTAGTTACACGAAAAGGCGTATATCCATACGAATATACAGATTCGTGGGATAAATTAGTAGAGTGCCAGCTTCCATCAAAAGCACACTTTTATAGTAAATTAAATGACGAAACCGTAAGCGATGAAGATTATATTCACGCTCTTAACGTTTGGAACCACTTCAAAATAAAAAATTTAGGAGAATACAGCGATTTATATTTTAAAATCGATGTATTATTCTTATGTGATTCCTTTGAAAATTTTAGATCTCCTTATGTATCATCATACAACTTAGATTCTGCACATTATTTCACGTTACCAGGGTTTGCCTTTGACGCTATGCTATATCTTACTAAAATTGAACTTGAATTACTCACTGATATTGATTTTAGCATGACAGATAATCCACTTAAATCAATTACCAGATGATCATTAATAAAACTCAAGTGTATGGAATATCCAGAAAGATCCAAATGAAAGTCAATTAAAAAGCACTATAAATTACCAAAATAACAAGAAAAGTAAACATAAGGAAAAAATCTGCAACTAGTATAATTGTACAAGAAATTAAAAACCCAGAAAACTAAAATTAAAATAAAAATAATACCCAGGTAGGATAGGAGCAGGCAAAGAAAATACCCAGACCAAGTAAACCGACAAAGTAAACAGACCGAGTAAACAAAAGAGTATAAAACGAAATGGTACTGAAGAAACGAGAATGAAGAAAAAAGAAATCTAAAATAAACCAATATACTTAATAATCAGAGACAAGTGAAGATCAAATAGAATAAAGGAAGTGGAACACGACTAATACCCAATAGAAACACCATAGGGAGAAAACCAAAAACCCCAAAAATAAATAAATGTCACAATAGAAAGTATAACACCCCAACAAACCATATACTCATGTAAAACTGATAAAAACAAAAAGTGTTTAAAGTGTTAAGTAGCAGTGCACCCAAAAAAGGTATTGTATAGTTTATATAGACAAATCTTAACAGTTCCCCCATGGTTAAATATTTCATATTATAAAACTATAAAAGGACTAGTGATAATATCAATAAATAACCAGGGACAAGTGCAAGTTATTAAATTATAATAAATAAACTTTGAGAAGGTACATGAATTACCGTGCAAATAAATAACTTTAAGTGTTTTTAAACAGCATCATGATAATAGTTAATCAAGTAATATGGTGAAGGAGCAAGGCATACTCTTTCTAATAAAATGCCACTGTTTATATGAGAACATTCCATAGAATGAATAATATAAACAGATAGGTTGTGTTTAATACATAAGGTGACGGGGAATACATCCCTAAAATTGGGAAGTACAGATAAGACTGTAACTGAATAGTTTTAAGTAAGTGTTAAACATTTAATGGAACCAAAATGTTATGTTCCTAGTTCCATATATCAACTATATAAATAAGATTTAGTATTGAGCAGTATTGTAGTTATAAAATGTTATATTGTTGGTAGTTAGAATTAGGAATGCAATATCTGAATGTAGATACCATTCCTGTATTGTAAAATGTTTTATCTAATTACTGTAAGTAATCAGTACACAAAAAAGGTATGATTCAAAGTACCAGATTTAATAGTAAATAATAGTTATATTTTAATTGTTTAAAATCAATATTCAATGTTATAATAGTAAAGGAACAAATTGTTAATAAATATTATATTAGAATAGAAGGTCAGAAAAGGGTACAAACTAACTATATTAGTAAAAACTTTGCAAATAGCAACAGATAAAATCTAGGCCAGATAGTAAATTTAGACTACATAATAATTGACAAATCTAGTCCTATAAACCAACTAAACTGATAATATTTATGTAAGATAAACCCACAATATAGTAATACAATGTAACTAATACTTTATAAAGATATTGTCAGAAGATAAGTAAAATTATAAATAAAAATGGAATGTAGTAACTAGCATTATCAGTGGAGGAGTCATAGATAAATGAATTATATTTAAAAACAATAATTAATAAACTAAATTGCAAGAAATTAAGTAAAAATAGACAATTATATCAATTTCAGATTCAATATAATAATAATTATATAAGAGAAAATGGCTATTATCTGGTCTAAAACAGGAAACACATATTCGAACCTACTTTCCAAAATGAAAGAAATATAACTTTTTTAAATGAAAATTTATAAAACTATATTAATTAGTATCAAAATAAGCAAAATAGAATGAATAAACCGAATATGTATTTAGTATTTCATACAGTTAATTAATAACGAAAATATTTTCTATGTATAATGTATTCGAATAAAATGTATCGGAAGCTAAGATAATTTGAAACAATGTATAATATATATTAAATTGGCTAAGATTTTCAGGAGACGAAGGAAATGAGAACAGTTCATTATTATCCGTTGAAGTGAGTACTTAAACGAGATTTTTGCTCTGTATAACCTATGAATGGCGTCTTATAATTAAACCGAGTTCGGTAAAAATTTTTTATAAATTTTTAATTTGAGTTTTTTATTTATGAAACAGTGGAATCGAACAATGAACAGTGCATCACCAATAAACAGAACCACACACGCCTAATTAATTAAAATAACACCACTACAATAAATTTTACAGACGAACAAACAAGGTTAACTCCGACACGTGTGACAAGGTGAGATAGACATAATCACAAACATTTACACCAAGTGAACTAACAAACACTACACCAGGAACACTCAATTAACTCCAGAACCATTATACACAATTGCTGAGACGAATAAACGGTGAAAGGACATCTTTATTGAAACAAATATTTCGTCGAGGTGAGAGACGTTCCACTGCGCATGCTCTTGTCGGCCATTTTGATTCTTCATCACCCTACTCCAGCTGTGAAGCAAACGAATCTCGACTGCACTGGTTTGAATAAATATTATATAAACTTTATTTATTAATTATAACGTTGTATTTGTTAGTATTAAGACATTTATAATTGTAAGTGTTATACTTTCTTGTCCCTACCCTTCTCTGGCTATTCTAAAATAACCGTTCAAAGAACTATTTTTTTATATACAACTAATGTAAAGTTTTTTATCGACCGGCCCTGAGTAGAGTCGATACTGCTGTCATATATCGATTTTTATCGATAAACTTTAATAAATTGTTTAATAAACTTTCTATTTATGCAATTTGGGTTTAATTTTTCTTTAATATACTTAAAGAATAAGTTGATCAAGGACACAAACTAACCGAAAGGCGGTATATACGAAATTAAAGAAAGTATTGAAGAAGAAGAAGAGCCGTCTATCGACTAGGACTGGAGTTAACCAGATTATCATAAAGTAATTTACAGAAAGTGACACTACTACACTAATAAACATAATACCATTAACATATTAACCCCAAACAATAAACACGATTATTTTTTAAATATTAGTGAATAAAAACGACACAAAAATATTTTTTCAGAAACAACAAAATTTATTTTTTTTTTAAATAAAATTTGTTTATTTAAAATTTTAGACAACAGTCACACAGATTATTTTGTAACAACAAGTTACGTTACAAAATTGGCTAGCCCAACAGTGGGGGCTTAACGTAGACAGCAGAAACGTTACAAAATTGGCGTTTCCAACGTGGAACTTAACAACATTCTTACACATTGTATATTTTGTTATATTACAAAATTGGCGTCCAACTAAAGGGCTGTAATTAGGGATTGAAAGGCTGTAATAACTCGCCCAATTTCTAATTCAGCTTGGCATCGGTTATCCAGCCAGAGAAACAGGAAAAATGCAACGTCGTGCCACATCAAAGAAAAGAGCGGCGGAGGCCGAAAAAGAAATTAATATGGAGGATAAGGAGGCGACCCCAGTGGAGGACGTAGAAACGATATTACCCACAGTGGAACATAAACAACCAGCACCACCAGAGGAACAACCCGAAGTACCCACTCAAACAGGGGACATCCATGTCCAAGACAAGGAAATGGAAAAGTCTAGGACCACAGAAGAAAGCAAAATGGATAAGATAATGGAAATGTTCCTACAGTTGAGTAAGAAAATGGATTCCACACAGGAAGAAGTCAAATCCACTAAAGAAGGAATAAAAGAAACTAATAGAAAAATGGACTCTACTAAAGAAGAAAATAGTAAGGAAAGGAAGGAAGATAAGCAGTCCTTGAAAGAAAATTTGAATGAAATAAAAGAAGAATTAAATAATAAAATTGAAAACACCAATCAAAAAATTGATGAAACTAGGGAGAAGATAGAAAACGACAACCAACGATTGAAGGAAGAGTTGAGGGAGAATAGCAAGAAGATGGAAGAGAAAATGGAGGAGAATAACAAGAAATGGAAGATAAGATGGGGGAAAGGTTGGAAGAATTAAGAGAGGATAACCAACTATTAAGGGAAGAATTACGGGAAGTTAACCAGGAGAATCTAGACAAATTAGATGAAGGAATGGAACTATTAAGAAAGGAAATGAACAAAGAACTCAAAGATAATAAGAAATCTATGAATAAAAGGCTGGAAGACGAAACAATAACTATAAATCAACAGATAAGAGAAGTTGATGAAAGATGTCGGCTAACTAAAGGGGAGGTACAAGAGTTCAAGGAAGTGGTCAACACCAAGGTCACAAATCTCGAAGAATATAGTCGCAAGAAGGCAGAAGAGAACCGAAGGGAAAGTCAGGAAGAACTAAGTAAAGTACGGACTCAAATTACTGAAAGATGCGACGGAATGGAGGTAGTAATGACTAACATCACTGGTCAAGTGCGGCAGAGCCAGGAGGAAATGGAAGCAATTCGGAACCGACCAACCAACTTCACAAACATCCCCATCAACGAAAATAGGGAATGGCATAACTTCCGCCAATATAAAAGGAAGCCGATGGAGTTCTTGGCCCGTATTGAGGAATATATGGCCAAACATAGGGGTAATAGATGGTCAAATAATCGAGAGCTATTGGACGAATCATTCCGTGAAATGACGGACAACTGGTGGATGGCAAACCGGAGCGAGATAGATGATTACCAGCAATTTAAAAATTTGTTTTCAAGGCCAAATATTGGTCGGAGACCACCCAAAATCTAATAAGGGACAACATCTGCCATGGCCGATACAAGACACAGTTTGGCAATACAATGACAGCGTACTTCCTTGGGAAGGTGTGCCTGGCAAAGCACCTGGAACCGGCCATACCAGAGGAATGCCTGGTAAATAAGCTCTCCTACCATTATGACGAAGAGGTTATACGAGCACGAAGAGGTAGCCAGATAAAGACCATCCAGGCGATGACGGAACTATTAGAAAATTATGAGAATGAGGAATACTACAGGCAAAGCAGAAGAAGAAATGAGCGGCCAGAATTCCGAAATAATCCGTACCCGAACAATAGTAATCAACAGAACAACAGTGGGTACCAAGGGAACCGGTATAATCCCAATTACCATAATCAGAACCATACCAACGGTAATAGTAACAATAATAACAACGGAAATGTAAATCCAAACATTAACTGAAATAATAACGGATTCCCCGGTAATAGAAACAATTATTACCCAAATCCCAATGTAAATAGCCAGAGAAACCCCAACCATACCAATAATACCGAGCGGTATTATAATAACAATAGGGGTTACCCAAGTAATAATAATAATAAAAAAAAACAGGTTCTCCCAACCCCGGGTAAATTTTATACGCGCAGAAGGAAACGGTCAACGCAGGTATAACCATCAACGGCAGAACAGTTTCCACGAATACGAAGACAGACGCAGAAGCCGAGAACGGGATAATTCAAGATATAATCCGCCAAGGCGAAGTACCAGCCTAGATAACCCAGAGCGGCAAACAAATAGGGAACAAATATACGAACAGCGAACGGAACGGCTGGAACCCACTCAAGGTTTCCCAACTGACGCCTCTGTTGGTCCAAATAATAACCAGGATGATGAGAATTTCAACGGGAGGAGGCAGTAATAAATAATAAGGACCTTTTGCTGCTTCTATCGCCTGGGTATAAAAGAGAATTGCCAAGAGCAAGTAATAACAACAAGATTACTATTATTCGTTGTAACTATTTAAAAAACATTCGAAACGAACTACCGGAGGAGGACGACACTCGCCTCCATAGTATAAATAATGAGATAATTTATATTAATGCTGAAATAGAAGGAACATTCGCACAGCTGATGATTGATACAGGAGCGAATGTATCTATAATCAACTCAATAGAATTGGAGAGGATCCAAGAGAAATGTGGTCAATTATTGCCGACTTTACCTATCAATAATATAGTATTAATCGGTGCCACTGGTCGCCAAAACAAAACAATAAGAAAGCAAGTGTCGTTAAATGTGATTAGTAAGGGTATAGCAATAAACATGGTCTTCCTAATTGCGGCAGGATTACCTTTCAATATATTAGTGGGATGCGATGTGCTGAGAAAAAATTCTGCTATCATCGAATTACGATCAGAGAAAGTATCGCTGTTTACCGGAGGTCTAACCTGGACGGCCGATTTAGTCGGTAGCGAAATAGCACTTCCCAGCATTATCCACCAGCAAATTCGTAACATTAACTATACGAAAAATAACACTATAGTTAACCCAATAGTATACGACAACACGGACGAAGATTTATGGTCCCAAAAAATACAAGAGATAAGGGATTTCCGGAGCGGAATTACTAGGGAGAAATTGCCCATTACTCAAGCAAATCAATTAATAAGAATTTATGAGAAGTACCGCTCAGTATTTTCAGACGAGCCAGGCAAGGTAAAAAATTATCAATGTACCCTTAAGTTCAGAGATACAGTGGAATTTAATAGAAAATCCTACCCTATTGCGCATTCACGAAAGGAGGCTGTAAGAGCGGAGATAAACCGGATGATTAATAGCGATATAATAGAAAATAGCCAATCACCATACACCAGCCCTATTGTGGCTATTCCCAAGAAAAACGGCCAAGTCCGGCTTTGCTTGGATGCACGGGAAATAAACAAAAAAATAATTAATGATAGAACATCGCCCGGTGAGATTGAAGAAATCCTGAAACGTTTCCACTGTACCAAGTACTTCAGTACCTGGGATACGGTGTGCGGTTACTGACAGGTAGAATTACACCCACGGAGTCGCCAGTATCTGGCTTTCATATTCAAGGGACGCAATTACCAATTCAAAAGATTGCCCTTCGGATTGGTAAACTCAGTTGCCATCTTTGTGACCTGCATGGACCAGATATTGGGACAGGAAGCACTTCAGTTTACCACCGTGTATGTAGATGATCTACTAATAACATCAGAAACGTGGGAGGAACACTGCTACCGTGTGGAACACGTGCTTGAGAAGTTATCTGTCAGTAACGTCACGCTGAAGTTAGAAAAATCCAAGTTTATTGCCAGAGAAGTGCAATTTTTGGGTTTTAACTTGGACGATCAAGGAATCTCACCGTCGACAGAAAAGGTGGAAGCAATCCAGAAATTTCCGGCACCCAAAAACAGAAAGCAAATACAGTCGTTCCTGGGACTCTGTAATTACTATCGAAAGTTCCAGGAACGATATTCGGAATTAACCGCAAAATTTCAACCTCAATTGTCGTCAAAAAATAAATGGATGGGTATGGTGTAAAGAGCAGGATGGGATTTTCCAACTAATTAAAGACAAATTTCTGGCCACAATAATACTTCGCCACCCGAATTTTAAATTACCATTTTTTATGAATTGCGATGCCAGCAACATCAGTCTGGGAACGACATTGTATCAAGAAGACGAGAAGGGTCAACACCAAGTAATTAGCTTCGCGAGCAGATCTTTGAACCAGTGTGAGAAAAACTACACGGTAACTGAAAAAGAATTACTGAGCGTAGTATTTGCTTGCGGTAAGTTCCGCACGTACATTTTGGGTTACCCTATTACAGTCCGAACAGACCATAAATCTATTTCGTTCTTGAAAAGCTGCAAATTGAACCATGGCAGACTAACGAGGTGGATACTTGCCCTTCAAGAATACCATCTAAAATGGGAATACATCCCAGGTAAAAGGAATGTCGTAGCTGATGTGTTATCCCGGGTCAATGTGGAAGAGCAAACTTTCGAAGGGGAGAAGGAAAGCGTGCTAAAAATATACCATCTTCTTAGCACCAGAGCTGATTTAACAACAATATTAACAAATATGAGCACCCACCAACAAGCGGACCCGAAATTGAGAAACCTTAAAACTCGATTAGAAGAAGGAGACGAAACCGTTGCTCAATATTACCAACTAAATAAACAGATCTTGTTCGTTAAAACATCACTGAAGGAGGAGACCTGGAAGGTGGTTGTTCCAACACAGATCGAAAAGGAATTAATAGTAAACTACCACATACGATACGGGCATATGGGCGGCCTAAAGGTAATAAAAGCTCTGGAGGAGAGCTGCTAGATAAAAAACATAAATAGGAAAGTCCGAATGTATATTAAAAGCTGCTAAATCTGCCAGCTCGTAAAAACAAATAACGAGAAGAAAGAAGGTATTATGATTCCTATCACCTCCCAAGCAAAATTGGAGAAGGTATTCCTAGACATCTGCGGACCATTTCCCCGTAGTGGAGGTCGACACCAATATCGATACCTAACAATCATAATGGACCACTTCACAAAGTTTGTTAAGCTATACCCTACTAATCGAGCGACTACCCGGAAAATTCTGAGGATATTAACGGAACAGTATATCCCAAACATGGGGAAACCATCTTCGATCATCACGGATCATGGAACCCAGTTTAAGGGTAGAAAATGGCGAGATACCTTATTGTCAATAAGCATTCGTACATACAAGACCTCGGTCTACCACCCGAGCAGTAATCCGGCAGAGCGGGTGTTACGAGAAGTGGGGAGGATCCTAAGAACTTATCGTCACCATCAACAAAAAAGGTGGCAATATTATCTAGAAGCCACGGAGGAATTCCTCAACTTGTCATACCATCCAGCTATAGGAATAACCCCATACTCCGCCATGTACGAAAAACCACCCCCACGAGAGATCGCAGATATCCTCGAGTTCCCCAGAAGCAATATTTACAAATTTGACAAAGCAAAACTCTACAACAAGGTGGCAGCAGACCAGGAAAAACGGCAAAATAAGTATCGAAAGGCTAGTGGTAAATTAATAACTTATGAAAAGGGAGAAAAAATCTTATTAAAAAATCGTGAACTACCCAGCACACTGGAAGGAATAACGAAGAAGTTATTGCTGTTATACACCGGACCATATGTAATATCCAATATAAAAAATAATAATACAGAAAGGATAAAGGGTGTATATAACCAGGCTTCCATGAAAAAATATTATGAGTAATTGAATGTATAGAAGGTTGAATTTTGTTTGTAAAATGTCAAAATTTAAAAACAATGTAAGCACAACTTACTATCTAATATTTGAAACGATTTTTGAATTAATAAAAAAGAAAAAGAATTTTGTAAAATATCAAAATTTAAAAACAAAGTAAGCACTACTTACTACCTAATATTTATGAAACGACTTTTGGAATAAAAATAAAAAGAATTTTAAAAAATGTAAAAATTCAAAACAAAGTAAGCACAACTTACTACCTAATATTTGAAACGATTTTTGAATTAATGAAAAAACAAGAAGGAAAAGAATTTGGCATAGAATGTCCAAATTCAAAAACCAAGTAAGCACAATTTACTACCGAATATTTATGAAACGATTTTTGAAAATAAAAAAGAAAAAGAATTTTGAAGAATAACCACAACATTCAAAAGGAAGAGTAAGTTCACATTGCCAACAATTATATATGGAACCAATTATGAAAAAATTTTGAGCATAAAGAAATGGCAGTAAAAACCACTGATACAATTAAAATGAATAAACTTATTGTGAAAGAAAATTAATAAGGCTTTTCAGCAAAATAAGCAGAGACAATGACCACATAAAATTAATAATTAAAGAGTGCATTTGGATAAAAAGCAAAAGCAGAATAAAATTTTGAAAAGGAAAGAAAAAACTATGTATAAATAAATCCATAAGAAAAATGTGATCATAAAATAAATGTCAATTATAAGAAGGACAATTAAAAGAGTAATTGCAAGAAAATAAACTAGTGGAACGATTCATAAGAATTAAGAAAAAACGAAAAATTAATACAAAATATATGCTACCAATGACCAGAAGGAGATTGTAACAACAGTCAAGGTATACCAGAGAATTAAAATAAATAAAAATTTGACACTGAATAACAAGTGATAATTATATTAAACCAGCTTTCAACCATAAGAAGAAATAAAATGCCAGCAGAGCTAACCATTGAGAAAAGTAACTGAGATAGAAATTAACTAAGATAGAAATATTAATAGATCTGTTCAAATACGAAGTGAAGTATCCAAAGATATTTAATGTTTTTTTTATAGTCATAAGGTGGACTATTCTTATGTAATTTTTATTAATAACTGTCTGTAGATAAGTCCAGCAGTATTATTATGTATTGATCAGAGATGATTTGCCTCTGTAATCAATAAATGACGTAGTATGGCCAGCAGAGTAGTGTAGCCTACATTGCCCCTCTGAACTGCCCCAGCTCACGTGTTAGGGAATATTAGGGAATAAATATCCCAAGGATAAAGAACCAAGTTAAGAAAAAAATGGAAAAATAAAAAATAATGAACCTCAGATGACTATTACTATCAAGAAACATCCAGTTAATAATAAAATATAGATGAGCTCAAAAATAAAGGAGAAACAAAATTTAGAAATGTGAAGAAAGTAAAGAAATATAATTTATAATAAATATCATAAGCAATTATTTCAGACAAACCAAGTATGATCTGAACTAATCACTTCTGGAAGAGAGCAATCTGTAGCATGACAGATAATCCACTTAAATCAATTACCAGATGATCATTAATAAAACTCAAGTGTATGGAATATCCAGAAAGATCCAAATGAAAGTCAATTAAAAAGCACTATAAATTACCAAAATAACAAGAAAAGTAAACATAAGGAAAAAATCTGCAACTAGTATAACTGTACAAGAAATTAAAAACCCAGAAAACTAAAATTAAAATAAAAATAATACCCAGGTAGGATAGGAGCAGGCAAAGAAAATACCCAGACCAAGTAAACCGACAAAGTAAACAGACCGAGTAAACAAAAGAGTATAAAACGAAATGGTACTGAAGAAACGAGAATGAAGAAAGAAGAAATCTAAAATAAACCAATATACTTAATAATCAGAGACAAGTGAAGATCAAATAGAATAAAGGAAGTGGAACACGACTAATACCCAATAGAAACCCCATAGGGAGAAAACCAAAAACCCCAAAAATAAATAAATGTCACAATAGAAAGTATAACACCCCAACAAACCATATACTCATGTAAAACTGATAAAAACAAAAAGTGTTTAAAGTGTTAAGTAGCAGTGCACCCAAAAAAGTTATTGTATAGTTTATATAGACAAATATTAACAGTTCCCCCATGGTTAAATATTTCATATTATAAAACTATAAAAGGACTAGTGATAATATCAATAAATAACCAGGGACACGTGCAAGTTATTAAATTATAATAAATAAACTTTGAGAAGGTACATGAATTACAGTGCAAATAAATAACTTTAAGTGTTTTTAAACAGCATCATGATAATAGTTAATCAAGTAATATGGTGAAGGAGCAAGGCATACTCTTTCTAATAAAATGCCACTGTTTATATGAGAACATTCCATAGAATGAATAATATAAACAGATAGCTTGTGTTTAATACATAAGGTGACGGGGAATACATCCCTAAAATAGGGAAGTACAGATAAGACTGTAACTGAATAGTTTTAAGTAAGTGTTAAACATTTAATGGAACCAAAATGTTATGTTCCTAGTTCCATATATCAACTATATAAATAAGATTTAGTATTGAGCAGTATTGTAGTTATAAAATGTTATATTGTTAGTAGTTAGAATTAGGAATGCAATATCTGAATGTAGATACCATTCCTGTATTGTAAAATGTTTTATCTAATTACTGTAAGTAATCAGTACACAAAAAAGGTATGATTCAAAGTCCCAGATTTAATAGTAAATAATAGTTATATTTTAATTGTTTAAAATCAATATTCAATGTTATAATAGTAAAGGAACAAATTGTTAATAAATATTATATTAGAATAGAAGGTCAGAAAAGGATACAAACTAACTATATTAGTAAAAACTTTGCAAATAGCAACAGATAAAATCTAGGCCAGATAGTAAATTTAGACTACATAATAATTGACAAATCTAGTCCTATAAACCAACTAAACTGATAATATTTATGTAAGATAAACCCACAATATAGTAATACAATGTAACTAATACTTTATAAAGATATTGTCAGAAGATAAGTAAAATTATAAATAAAAATGGAATGTAGTATCTAGCATTATCAGTGGAGGAGTCATAGATAAATGAATTATATTTAAAAACAATAATTAATAGACTAAATTGCAAGAAATTAAGTAAAAATAGACAATTATATCAATTTCAGATTCAATATAATAATAATTATATAAGAGAAAATGGCTATTATCTGGTCTAAAACAGGAAACACATATTTGAACCTACTTTCCAAAATGAAAGAAATATAACTTTTTTAAATGAAAATTTATAAAACTATATTAATTAGTATCAAAATAAGCAAAATAGAATGAATAAACCGAATATGTATTTAGTATTTCATACAGTTAATTAATAACGAAAATATTTTCTATGTATAATGTATTCGAATAAAATGTATCGGAAGCTAAGATAATTTGAAACAATGTATAATATATATTAAATTGGCTAAGATTTTCAGGAGACGAAGGAAATGAGAACAGTTCATTATTATCCGTTGAAGTGAGTACTTAAACGAGATTTTTGCTCTGTATAACCTATGAATGGCGTCTTATAATTAAACCGAGTTCGGTAAAAATTTTTTATAAATTTTTAATTTGAGTTTTTTATTTATGAAACAGTGGAATCGAACAATGAACAGTGCATCACCAATAAACAGAACCACACACGCCTAATTAATTAAAATAACACCACTACAATAAATTTTACAGACGAACAAACAAGGTTAACTCCGACACGTGTGACAAGGTGAGATAGACATAATCACAAACATTTACACCAAGTGAACTAACAAACACTACACCAGGAACACTCAATTAACTCCAGAACCATTATACACAATTGCTGAGACGAATAAACGGTGAAAGGACATCTTTATTGAAACAAATATTTCGTCGAGGTGAGAGACGTTCCACTGCGCATGCTCTTGTCGGCCATTTTGATTCTTCATCACCCTACTCCAGCTGTGAAGCAAACGAATCTCGACTGCACTGGTTTGAATAAATATTATATAAACTTTATTTATTAATTATAACGTTGTATTTGTTAGTATTAAGACATTTATAATTGTAAGTGTTATACTTTCTTGTCCCTACCCTTCTCTGGCTATTCTAAAATAACCGTTCAAAGAACTATTTTTTTATATACAACTAATGTAAAGTTTTTTATCGACCGGCCCTGAGTAGAGTCGATACTGCTGTCATATATCGATTTTTATCGATAAACTTTAATAAATTGTTTAATAAACTTTCTATTTATGCAATTTGGGTTTAATTTTTCTTTAATATACTTAAAGAATAAGTTGATCAAGGACACAAACTAACCGAAAGGCGGTATATACGAAATTAAAGAAAGTATTGAAGAAGAAGAAGAGCCGTCTATCGACTAGGACTGGAGTTAACCAGATTATCATAAAGTAATTTACAGAAAGTGACACTACTACACTAATAAACATAATACCATTAACATATTAACCCCAAACAATAAACACGATTATTTTTTAAATATTAGTGAATAAAAACGACACAAAAATATTTTTTCAGAAACAACAAAAATTATTTTTTTTTTAAATAAAATTTGTTTATTTAAAATTTTAGACAACAGTCACACAGATTATTTTGTAACAACAAGTTACGTTACAAAATTGGCTAGCCCAACAGTGGGGGCTTAACGTAGACAGCAGAAACGTTACAAAATTGGCGTTTCCAACGTGGAACTTAACAACATTCTTACACATTGTATATTTAGTTATATTACAAAATTGGCGTCCAACTGAAGGGCTGTAATTAGGGATTGAAAGGCTGTAATAACTCGCCCAATTTCTAATTCAGCTTGGCATCGGTTATCCAGCCAGAGAAACAGGAAAAATGCAACGTCGTGCCACATCAAAGAAAAGAGCGGCGGAGGCCGAAAAAGAAATTAATATGGAGGATAAGGAGGCGACCCCAGTGGAGGACGTAGAAACGATATTACCCACAGTGGAACATAAACAACCAGCACCACCAGAGGAACAACCCGAAGTACCCACTCAAACAGGGGACATCCATGTCCAAGACAAGGAAATGGAAAAGTCTAGGACCACAGAAGAAAGCAAAATGGATAAGATAATGGAAATGTTCCTACAGTTGAGTAAGAAAATGGATTCCACACAGGAAGAAGTCAAATCCACTAAAGAAGGAATAAAAGAAACTAATAGAAAAATGGACTCTACTAAAGAAGAAAATAGTAAGGAAAGGAAGGAAGATAAGCAGTCCTTGAAAGAAAATTTGAATGAAATAAAAGAAGAATTAAATAATAAAATTGAAAACACCAATCAAAAAATTGATGAAACTAGGGAGAAGATAGAAAACGACAACCAACGATTGAAGGAAGAGTTGAGGGAGAATAGCAAGAAGATGGAGGAGAATAACAAGAAAATGGAAGATAAGATGGGGGAAAGGTTGGAAGAATTAAGAGAGGATAACCAACTATTAAGGGAAGAATTACGGGAAGTTAACCAGGAGAATCTAGACAAATTAGATGAAGGAATGGAACTATTAAGAAAGGAAATGAACAAAGAACTCAAAGATAATAAGAAATCTATGAATAAAAGGCTGGAAGACGAAACAATAACTATAAATCAACAGATAAGAGAAGTTGATGAAAGATGTCGGCTAACTAAAGGGGAGGTACAAGAGTTCAAGGAAGTGGTCAACACCAAGGTCACAAATCTCGAAGAATATAGTCGCAAGAAGGCAGAAGAGAACCGAAGGGAAAGTCAGGAAGAACTAAGTAAAGTACGGACTCAAATTACTGAAAGATGCGACGGAATGGAGGTAGTAATGACTAACATCACTGGTCAAGTGCGGCAGAGCCAGGAGGAAATGGAAGCAATTCGGAACCGACCAACCAACTTCACAAACATCCCCATCAACGAAAACAGGGAATGGCTTAACTTCCGCCAATATAAAAGGAAGCCGATGGAGTTCTTGGCCCGTATTGAGGAATATATGGCCAAACATAGGGGTAATAGATGGTCAAATAATCGAGAGCTATTGGACGAATCATTCCGTGAAATGACGGACAACTGGTGGATGGCAAACCGGAGCGAGATAGATGATTACCAGCAATTTAAAAATTTGTTCAAGGTCAAATATTGGTCGGAGACCACCCAAAATCTAATAAGGGACAACATCTGCCATGGCCGATACAAGACACAGTTTGGCAATACAATGACAGCGTACTTCCTTGGGAAGGTGTGCCTGGCAAAGCACCTGGAACCGGCCATACCAGAGGAATGCCTGGTAAATAAGCTCTCCTACCATTATGACGAAGAGGTCATACGAGCACGAAGAGGTAGCCAGATAAAGACCATCCAGGCGATGACGGAACTATTAGAAAATTATGAGAATGAGGAATACTACAGGCAAAGCAGAAGAAGAAATGAGCGGCCAGAATTCCGAAATAATCCGTACCCGAACAATAGTAATCAACAGAACAACAGTGGGTACCAAGGGAACCGGTATAATCCCAATTACCATAATCAGAACCATACCAACGGTAATAGTAACAATAATAACAACGGAAATGTAAATCCAAACATTAACTGAAATAATAACGGATTCCCCGGTAATAGAAACAATTATTACCCAAATCCCAATGTAAATAGCCAGAGAAACCCCAACCATACCAATAATACCGAGCGGTATTATAATAACAATAGGGGTTACCCATGTAATAATAATAATAACAACAACAGGTTCTCCCGACCCCGGGTAAATTTTATACGCGCAGAAGGAAACGGTCAACGCAGGTATAACCATCAACGGCAGAACAGTTTCCAACAATACGAAGACAGACGCAGAAGCCGAGAACGGGATAATTCAAGATATAATCCGCCAAGGCGAAGTACCAGCCTAGATGACCCAGAGCGGCAAACAAATAGGGAACAAATATACGAACAGCGAACGGAACGGCTTGAACCCACTCAAGGTTTCCCAACTGACGCCTCTGTTGGTCCAAATAATAACCAGGATGATGAGAATTTCAACGGGAGGAGGCAGTAATAAATAATAAGGACCTTTTGCTGCTTCTATCGCCTGGGTATAAAAGAGAATTGCCAAGAGCAAGTAATAACAACAAGATTACTATTATTCGTTGTAACTATTTAAAAAACATTCGAAACGAACTACCGGAGGAGGACGACACTCGCCTCCATAGTATAAATAATGAGATAATTTATATTAATGCTGAAATAGAAGGAAAATTCGCACAGCTGATGATTGATACAGGTGCGAATGTATCTATAATCAACTCAATAGAATTGGAGAGGATCCAAGAGAAATGTGGTCAATTATTGCCGACTTTACCTATCAATAATATAGTATTAATCGGTGCCACTGGTCGCCAAAACAAAACAATAAGAAAGCAAGTGTCGTTAAATGTGATTAGTAAGGGTATAGCAATAAACATGGTCTTCCTAATTGCGGCAGGATTACCTTTCAATATATTAGTGGGATGCGATGTGCTGAGAAAAAATTCTGCTATCATCGAATTACGATCAGAGAAAGTATCGCTGTTTACCGGAGGTCTAACCTGGACGGCCGATTTAGTCGGTAGCGAAATAGCACTTCCCAGCAGTATCCACCAGCAAATTCGTAACATTAACTATACGAAAAATAACACTATAGTTAACCCAATAGTATACGACAACACGGACGAAGATTTATGGTCCCAAAAAATACAAGAGATAAGGGATTTCCGGAGCGGAATTACTAGGGAGAAATTGCCCATTACTCAAGCAAATCAATTAATAAGAATTTATGAGAAGTACCGCTCAGTATTTTCAGACGAGCCAGGCAAGGTAAAAAATTATCAATGTACCCTTAAGTTCAGAGATACAGTGGAATTTAATAGAAAATCCTACCCTATTGCGCATTCACGAAAGGAGGCTGTAAGAGCGGAGATAAACCGGATGATTAATAGCGATATAATAGAAAATAGCCAATCACCATACACCAGCCCTATTGTGGCTATTCCCAAGAAAAACGGCCAAGTCCGGCTTTGCTTGGATGCACGGGAAATAAACAAAAAAATAATTAATGATAGAAATCGCCCGGTGAGATTGAAGAAATCCTGAAACGTTTCCACTGTACCAAGTACTTCAGTACCTGGGATACGGTGTGCGGTTACTGACAGGTAGAATTACACCCACGGAGTCGCCATTATCTGGCTTTCATATTCGAGGGACGCAATTACCAATTCAAAAGATTGCCCTTCGGATTGGTAAACTCAGTTGCCATCTTTGTGACCTGCATGGACCAGATATTGGGACAGGAAACACTTCAGTTTACCACCGTGTATGTAGATGATCTACTAATAACATCAGAAACGTGGGAGGAACACTGCTACCGTGTGGAACACGTGCTTGAGAAGTTATCTGTCAGTAACGTCACGCTGAAGTTAGAAAAATTCAAGTTTATTGCCAGAGAAGTGCAATTTTTCGGTTTTAACTTGGACGATCAAGGAATCTCACCGTCGGCAGAAAAGGTGGAAGCAATCCAGAAATTTCCGGCACCCAAAAACAGAAAGCAATTACAGTCGTTCCTGGGACTCTGTAATTACTATCGAAAGTTCCAGGAACGATATTCGGAATTAACCGCAAAATTTCAACCTCAATTGTCGTCAAAAAATAAATGGATGGGTATGGTGTAAAGAGCAGGATGGGATTTTCCAACTAATTAAAGACAAATTTCTGGCCACAATAATACTTCGCCACCCGAATTTTAAATTACCATTTTTTATGAATTGCGATGCCAGCAACATCAGTCTGGGAACGACATTGTATCAAGAAGACGAGAAGGGTCAACACCAAGTAATTAGCTTCGCGAGCAGATCTTTGAACCAGTGTGAGAAAAACTACACGGTAACTGAAAAAGAATTACTGAGCGTAGTATTTGCTTGCGGTAAGTTCCGCACGTACATTTTGGGTTACCCTATTACAGTCCGAACAGACCATAAATCTATTTCGTTCTTGAAAAGCTGCAAATTGAACCATGGCAGACTAACGAGGTGGATACTTGCCCTTCAAGAATACCATCTAAAATGGGAATACATCCCAGGTAAAAGGAATGTCGTAGCTGATGTGTTATCCCGGGTCAATGTGGAAGAGCAAACTTTCGAAGGGGAGAAGGAAAGCGTGCTAAAAATATACCATCTTCTTAGCACCAGAGCTGATTTAACAACAATATTAACAAATATGAGCACCCACCAACAAGCGGACCCGAAATTGAGAAACCTTAAAACTCGATTAGAAGAAGGAGACGAAACCGTTGCTCAATATTACCAACTAAATAAACAGATCTTGTTCGTTAAAACATCACTGAAGGAGGAGACCTGGAAGGTGGTTGTTCCAACACAGATCGAAAAGGAATTAATAGTAAACTACCACATACGATACGGGCATATGGGCGCCCTAAAGGTAATAAAAGCTCTGGAGGAGAGCTGCCAGATAAAAAACATAAATAGGAAAGTCCGAATGTATATTAAAAGCTGCTAAATCTGCCAGCTCGTAAAAACAAATAACGAGAAGAAAGAAGGTATTATGATTCCTATCACCTCCCAAGCAAAATTGGAGAAGGTATTCCTAGACATCTGCGGACCATTTCCCCGTAGTGGAGGTCGACACCAATATCGATACCTAACAATCATAATGGACCACTTCACAAAGTTTGTTAAGCTATACCCTACTAATCGAGCGACTACCCGGAAAATTCTGGGGATATTAACGGAACAGTATATCCCAAACATGGGGAAACCATCTTCGATCATCACGGATCATGGAACCCAGTTTAAGGGTAGAAAATGGCGAGATACCTTATTGTCAATAAGCATTCGTACATACAAGACCTCGGTCTACCACCCGAGCAGTAATCCGGCAGAGCGGGTGTTACGAGAAGTGGGGAGGATCCTAAGAACTTATCGTCACCATCAACAAAAAAGGTGGCAAGATTATCTAGAAGCCACGGAGGAATTCCTAAACTTGGCATACCATCCAGCTATAGGAATAACCCCATACTCCGCCATGTACGAAAAACCACCCCCACGAGAGATCGCAGATATCCTCGAGTTCCCCAGAAGCAATATTTACAAATTTGACAAAGCAAAACTCTACAACAAGGTGGCAGAAGACCAGGAAAAACGGCAAAATAAGTATCGAAAGGCTAGTGGTAAATTAATAACTTATGAAAAGGGAGAAAAAATCTTATTAAAAAATCGTGAACTACCCAGCACACTGGAAGGAATAACGAAGACGTTATTGCTGTTATACACCGGACCATATGTAATATCCAATATAAAAAATAATAATACTTATGAAATAAAGGAAATAGATTCAGAAAGGATAAAGGGTGTACATAACCAGGCTTCCATGAAAAAATATTATGAGTAATTGAATGTATAGAAGGTTGAATTTTGTTTGTAAAATGTCAAAATTTAAAAACAATGTAAGCACAACTTACTACCTAATATTTGAAACGATTTTTGAATTAATAAAAAAGAAAAAGAATTTTGTAAAATATCAAAATTTAAAAACAAAGTAAGCACTACTTACTACCTAATATTTATGAAACGACTTTTGGAATAAAAATAAAAAGAATTTTAAAAAATGTAAAAATTCAAAACAAAGTAAGCACAACTTACTACCTAATATTTGAAACGATTTTTGAATTAATGAAAAAACAAGAAGGAAAAGAATTTGGCATAGAATGTCCAAATTCAAAAACCAAGTATGCACAATTTACTATCGAATATTTATGAAACGATTTTTGAAAATAAAAAAGAAAAAGAATTTTGAAGAATAACCACAACATTCAAAAGGAAGAGTAAGTTCACATTGCCAACAATTATATATGGAACCAATTATGAAAAAATTTTGAGCATAAAGAAATGGCAGTAAAAACCACTGATACAATTAAAATGAATAAACTTATTGTGAAAGAAAATTAATAAGACTTTTCAGCAAAATAAGCAGAGACAATGACCACATAAAATTAATAATTAAAGAGTGCATTTGGATAAAAAGCAAAAGCAGAATAAAATTTTGAAAAGGAAAGAAAAAACTATGTATAAATAAATCCATAAGAAAAATGTGATCATAAAATAAATGTCAATTATAAGAAGGACAATTAAAAGAGTAATTTCAAGAAAATAAACTAGTGGAACGATTCATAAGAATTAAGAAAAAACGAAAATATAATACAAAATATATGCTACCAATGACCAGAAGGAGATTGTAACAACAGTCAAGGTATACCAGAGAATTAAAATAAATAAAAATTTGACACTGAATAACAAGTGATAATTATATTAAACCAGCTTTCAACCATAAGAAGAAATAAAATGCCAGCAGAGCTAACCATTGAGAAAAGTAACTGAGATAGAAATTAACTAAGATAGAAATATTAATAGATCTGTTCAAATACGAAGTGAAGTATCCAAAGATATTTAATGTTTTTTTTATAGTCATAAGGTGGACTATTCTTATGTAATTTTTATTAATAACTGTCTGTAGATAAGTCCAGCAGTATTATTATGTATTGATCAGAGATGATTTGCCTCTGTAATCAATAAATGACGTAGTATGGCCAGCAGAGTAGTGTAGCCTACATTGCCCCTCTGAACTGCCCCAGCTCACGTGTTAGGGAATATTAGGGAATAAATATCCCAAGGATAAAGAACCAAGTTAAGAAAAAAATGGAAAAATAAAAAATAATGAACCTCAGATGACTATTACTATCAAGAAAAATCCAGTTAATAATGAAATATAGATAAGCTCAAAAATAAAGGAGAAAATAAATTTAGAAATGTGAAGAAAGTAAAGAAATATAATTTATAATAAATATCATAAGCAATTATTTCAGACAAACCAAGTATGATCTGAACTAATCACTTCTGGAAGAGAGCAATCTGTAGCATGACAGATAATCCACTTAAATCAATTACCAGATGATCATTAATAAAACTCAAGTGTATGGAATATCCAGAAAGATCCAAATGAAAGTCAATTAAAAAGCACTATAAATTACCAAAATAACAAGAAAAGTAAACATAAGGAAAAAATCTGCAACTAGTATAATTGTACAAGAAATTAAAAACCCAGAAAACTAAAATTAAAATAAAAATAATACCCAGGTAGGATAGGAGCAGGCAAAGAAAATACCCAGACCAAGTAAACCGACAAAGTAAACAGACCGAGTAAACAAAAGAGTATAAAACGAAATGGTACTGAAGAAACGAGAATGAAGAAAGAAGAAATCTAAAATAAACCAATATACTTAATAATCAGAGACAAGTGAAGATCAAATAGAATAAAGGAAGTGGAACACGACTAATACCCAATAGAAACCCCATAGGGAGAAAACCAAAAACCCCAAAAATAAATAAATGTCACAATAGAAAGTATAACACTCCAACAAACCATATACTCATGTAAAACTGATAAAAACAAAAAGTGTTTAAAGTGTTAAGTAGCAGTGCACCCAAAAATGTTATTGTATAGTTTATATAGACAAATCTTAACAGTTCCCCCATGGTTAAATATTTCATATTATAAAACTATAAAAGGACTAGTGATAATATTAATAAATAACCAGGGACAAGTGCAAGTTATTAAATTATAATAAATAAACTTTGAGAAGGTACATGAATTACCGTGCAAATAAATAACTTTAAGTGTTTTTAAACAGCATCATGATAATAGTTAATCAAGTAATATGGTGAAGGAGCAAGGCATACTCTTTCTAATAAAATGCCACTGTTTATATGAGAACATTCCATAGAATGAATAATATAAACAGATAGCTTGTGTTTAATACATAAGGTGACGGGGAATACATCCCTAAAATTGGGAAGTACAGATAAGACTGTAACTGAATAGTTTTAAGTAAGTGTTAAACATTTAATGGAACCAAAATGTTATGTTCCTAGTTCCATATATCAACTATATAAATAAGATTTAGTATTGAGCAGTATTGTAGTTATAAAATGTTATATTGTTAGTAGTTAGAATTAGGAATGCAATATCTGAATGTAGATACCATTCCTGTATTGTAAAATGTTTTATCTAATTACTGTAAGTAATCAGTACACAAAAAAGGTATGATTCAAAGTACCAGATTTAATAGTAAATAATAGTTATATTTTAATTGTTTAAAATCAATATTCAATGTTATAATAGTAAAGGAACAAATTGTTAATAAATATTATATTAGAATAGAAGGTCAGAAAAGGGTACAAACTAACTATATTAGTAAAAACTTTGCAAATAGCAACAGATAAAATCTAGGCCAGATAGTAAATTTAGACTACATAATAATTGACAAATCTAGTCCTATAAACCAACTAAACTGATAATATTTATGTAAGATAAACCCACAATATAGTAATACAATGTAACTAATACTTTATAAAGATATTGTCAGAAGATAAGTAAAATTATAAATAAAAATGGAATGTAGTAACTAGCATTATCAGTGGAGGAGTCATAGATAAATGAATTATATTTAAAAACAATAATTAATAGACTAAATTGCAAGAAATTAAGTAAAAATAGACAATTATATCAATTTCAGATTCAATATAATAATAATTATATAAGAGAAAATGGCTATTATCTGGTCTAAAACAGGAAACACATATTTGAACCTACTTTCCAAAATGAAAGAAATATAACTTTTTTAAATGAAAATTTATAAAACTATATTAATTAGTATCAAAATAAGCAAAATAGAATGAATAAACCGAATATGTATTTAGTATTTCATACAGTTAATTAATAACGAAAATATTTTCTATGTATAATGTATTCGAATAAAATGTATCGGAAGCTAAGATAATTTGAAACAATGTATAATATATATTAAATTGGCTAAGATTTTCAGGAGACGAAGGAAATGAGAACAGTTCATTATTATCCGTTGAAGTGAGTACTTAAACGAGATTTTTGCTCTGTATAACCTATGAATGGCGTCTTATAATTAAACCGAGTTCGGTAAAAATTTTTTATAAATTTTTAATTTGAGTTTTTTATTTATGAAACAGTGGAATCGAACAATGAACAGTGCATCACCAATAAACAGAACCACACACGCCTAATTAATTAAAATAACACCACTACAATAAATTTTACAGACGAACAAACAAGGTTAACTCCGACACGTGTGACAAGGTGAGATAGACATAATCACAAACATTTACACCAAGTGAACTAACAAACACTACACCAGGAACACTCAATTAACTCCAGAACCATTATACACAATTGCTGAGACGAATAAACGGTGAAAGGACATCTTTATTGAAACAAATATTTCGTCGAGGTGAGAGACGTTCCACTGCGCATGCTCTTGTCGGCCATTTTGATTCTTCATCACCCTACTCCAGCTGTGAAGCAAACGAATCTCGACTGCACTGGTTTGAATAAATATTATATAAACTTTATTTATTAATTATAACGTTGTATTTGTTAGTATTAAGACATTTATAATTGTAAGTGTTATACTTTCTT
Source organism: Magicicada septendecula (assembly GCA_034769895.1). Classification (NCBI taxonomy): domain Eukaryota; kingdom Metazoa; phylum Arthropoda; class Insecta; order Hemiptera; family Cicadidae; genus Magicicada; species Magicicada septendecula. Next base: position 384,094,577 of record CM068371.1, on the reverse strand, counting down.
GTCCCTACCCTTCTCTGGCTATTCTAAAATAACCGTTCAAAGAACTATTTTTTTATATACAACTAATGTAAAGTTTTTTATCGACCGGCCCTGAGTAGAGTCGATACTGCTGTCATATATCGATTTTTATCGATAAACTTTAATAAATTGTTTAATAAACTTTCTATTTATGCAATTTGGGTTTAATTTTTCTTTAATATACTTAAAGAATAAGTTGATCAAGGACACAAACTAACCGAAAGGCGGTATATACGAAATTAAAGAAAGTATTGAAGAAGAAGAAGAGCCGTCTATCGACTAGGACTGGAGTTAACCAGATTATCATAAAGTAATTTACAGAAAGTGACACTACTACACTAATAAACATAATACCATTAACATATTAACCCCAAACAATAAACACGATTATTTTTTAAATATTAGTGAATAAAAACGACACAAAAATATTTTTTCAGAAACAACAAAAATTATTTTTTTTTTAAATAAAATTTGTTTATTTAAAATTTTAGACAACAGTCACACAGATTATTTTGTAACAACAAGTTACGTTACAAAATTGGCTAGCCCAACAGTGGGGGCTTAACGTAGACAGCAGAAACGTTACAAAATTGGCGTTTCCAACGTGGAACTTAACAACATTCTTACACATTGTATATTTAGTTATATTACAAAATTGGCGTCCAACTGAAGGGCTGTAATTAGGGATTGAAAGGCTGTAATAACTCGCCCAATTTCTAATTCAGCTTGGCATCGGTTATCCAGCCAGAGAAACAGGAAAAATGCAACGTCGTGCCACATCAAAGAAAAGAGCGGCGGAGGCCGAAAAAGAAATTAATATGGAGGATAAGGAGGCGACCCCAGTGGAGGACGTAGAAACGATATTACCCACAGTGGAACATAAACAACCAGCACCACCAGAGGAACAACCCGAAGTACCCACTCAAACAGGGGACATCCATGTCCAAGACAAGGAAATGGAAAAGTCTAGGACCACAGAAGAAAGCAAAATGGATAAGATAATGGAAATGTTCCTACAGTTGAGTAAGAAAATGGATTCCACACAGGAAGAAGTCAAATCCACTAAAGAAGGAATAAAAGAAACTAATAGAAAAATGGACTCTACTAAAGAAGAAAATAGTAAGGAAAGGAAGGAAGATAAGCAGTCCTTGAAAGAAAATTTGAATGAAATAAAAGAAGAATTAAATAATAAAATTGAAAACACCAATCAAAAAATTGATGAAACTAGGGAGAAGATAGAAAACGACAACCAACGATTGAAGGAAGAGTTGAGGGAGAATAGCAAGAAGATGGAGGAGAATAACAAGAAAATGGAAGATAAGATGGGGGAAAGGTTGGAAGAATTAAGAGAGGATAACCAACTATTAAGGGAAGAATTACGGGAAGTTAACCAGGAGAATCTAGACAAATTAGATGAAGGAATGGAACTATTAAGAAAGGAAATGAACAAAGAACTCAAAGATAATAAGAAATCTATGAATAAAAGGCTGGAAGACGAAACAATAACTATAAATCAACAGATAAGAGAAGTTGATGAAAGATGTCGGCTAACTAAAGGGGAGGTACAAGAGTTCAAGGAAGTGGTCAACACCAAGGTCACAAATCTCGAAGAATATAGTCGCAAGAAGGCAGAAGAGAACCGAAGGGAAAGTCAGGAAGAACTAAGTAAAGTACGGACTCAAATTACTGAAAGATGCGACGGAATGGAGGTAGTAATGACTAACATCACTGGTCAAGTGCGGCAGAGCCAGGAGGAAATGGAAGCAATTCGGAACCGACCAACCAACTTCACAAACATCCCCATCAACGAAAACAGGGAATGGCTTAACTTCCGCCAATATAAAAGGAAGCCGATGGAGTTCTTGGCCCGTATTGAGGAATATATGGCCAAACATAGGGGTAATAGATGGTCAAATAATCGAGAGCTATTGGACGAATCATTCCGTGAAATGACGGACAACTGGTGGATGGCAAACCGGAGCGAGATAGATGATTACCAGCAATTTAAAAATTTGTTCAAGGCCAAATATTGGTCGGAGACCACCCAAAATCTAATAAGGGACAACATCTGCCATGGCCGATACAAGACACAGTTTGGCAATACAATGACAGCGTACTTCCTTGGGAAGGTGTGCCTGGCAAAGCACCTGGAACCGGCCATACCAGAGGAATGCCTGGTAAATAAGCTCTCCTACCATTATGACGAAGAGGTCATACGAGCACGAAGAGGTAGCCAGATAAAGACCATCCAGGCGATGACGGAACTATTAGAAAATTATGAGAATGAGGAATACTACAGGCAAAGCAGAAGAAGAAATGAGCGGCCAGAATTCCGAAATAATCCGTACCCGAACAATAGTAATCAACAGAACAACAGTGGGTACCAAGGGAACCGGTATAATCCCAATTACCATAATCAGAACCATACCAACGGTAATAGTAACAATAATAACAACGGAAATGTAAATCCAAACATTAACTGAAATAATAACGGATTCCCCGGTAATAGAAACAATTATTACCCAAATCCCAATGTAAATAGCCAGAGAAACCCCAACCATACCAATAATACCGAGCGGTATTATAATAACAATAGGGGTTACCCAAGTAATAATAATAATAAAAACAACAGGATCTCCCGACCCCGGGTAAATTTTATACGCGCAGAAGGAAACGGTCAACGCAGGTATAACCATCAACGGCAGAACAGTTTCCACGAATACGAAGACAGACGCAGAAGCCGAGAACGGGATAATTCAAGATATAATCCGCCAAGGCGAAGTACCAGCCTAGATGACCCAGAGCGGCAAACAAATAGGGAACAAATATACGAACAGCGAACGGAACGGCTGGAACCCACTCAAGGTTTCCCAACTGACGCCTCTGTTGGTCCAAATAATAACCAGGATGATGAGAATTTCAACGGGAGGAGGCAGTAATAAATAATAAGGACCTTTTGCTGCTTCTATCGCCTGGGTATAAAAGAGAATTGCCAAGAGCAAGTAATAACAACAAGATTACTATTATTCGTTGTAACTATTTAAAAAACATTCGAAACGAACTACCGGAGGAGGACGACACTCGCCTCCATAGTATAAATAATGAGATAATTTATATTAATGCTGAAATAGAAGGAACATTCGCACAGCTGATGATTGATACAGGTGCGAATGTATCTATAATCAACTCAATAGAATTGGAGAGGATCCAAGAGAAATGTGATCAATTATTGCCGACTTTACTATCAATAATATAGTATTAATCGGTGCCACTGGTCGCCAAAACAAAACAATAAGAAAGCAAGTGTCGTTAAATGTGATTAGTAAGGGTATAGCAATAAACATGGTCTTCCTAATTGCGGCAGGATTACCTTTCAATATATTAGTGGGATGCGATGTGCTGAGAAAAAATTCTGCTATCATCGAATTACGATCAGAGAAAGTATCGCTGTTTACCGGAGGTCTAACCTGGACGGCCGATTTAGTCGGTAGCGAAATAGCACTTCCCAGCAGTATCCACCAGCAAATTCGTAACATTAACTATACGAAAAATAACACTATAGTTAACCCAATAGTATACGACAACACGGACGAAGATTTATGGTCCCAAAAAATACAAGAGATAAGGGATTTCCGGAGCGGAATTACTAGGGAGAAATTGCCCATTACTCAAGCAAATCAATTAATAAGAATTTATGAGAAGTACCGCTCAGTATTTTCAGACGAGCCAGGCAAGGTAAAAAATTATCAATGTACCCTTAAGTCCAGAGATACAGTGGAATTTAATAGAAAATCCTACCCTATTGCGCATTCACGAAAGGAGGCTGTAAGAGCGGAGATAAACCGGATGATTAATAGCGATATAATAGAAAATAGCCAATCACCATACACCAGCCCTATTGTGGCTATTCCCAAGAAAAACGGCCAAGTCCGGCTTTGCTTGGATGCACGGGAAATAAACAAAAAAATAATTAATGATAGAACATCGCCCGGTGAGATTGAAGAAATCCTGAAACGTTTCCACTGTACCAAGTACTTCAGTACCTGGGATACGGTGTGCGGTTACTGACAGGTAGAATTACACCCACGGAGTCGCCAGTATCTGGCTTTCATATTCGAGGGACGCAATTACCAATTCAAAAGATTGCCCTTCGGATTGGTAAACTCAGTTGCCATCTTTGTGACCTGCATGGACCAGATATTGGGACAGGAAGCACTTCAGTTTACCACCGTGTATGTAGATGATCTACTAATAACATCAGAAACGTGGGAGGAACACTGCTACCGTGTGGAACACGTGCTTGAGAAGTTATCTGTCAGTAACGTCACGCTGAAGTTAGAAAAATTCAAGTTTATTGCCAGAGAAGTGCAATTTTTGGGTTTTAACTTGGACGATCAAGGAATCTCACCGTCGGCAGAAAAGGTGGAAGCAATCCAGAAATTTCCGGCACCCAAAAACAGAAAGCAATTACAGTCGTTCCTGGGACTCTGTAATTACTATCGAAAGTTCCAGGAACGATATTCGGAATTAACCGCAAAATTTCAACCTCAATTGTCGTCAAAAAATAAATGGATGGGTATGGTGTAAAGAGCAGGATGGGATTTTCCAACTAATTAAAGACAAATTTCTGGCCACAATAATACTTCGCCACCCGAATTTTAAATTACCATTTTTTATGAATTGCGATGCCAGCAACATCAGTCTGGGAACGACATTGTATCAAGAAGACGAGAAGGGTCAACACCAAGTAATTAGCTTCGCGAGCAGATCTTTGAACCAGTGTGAGAAAAACTACACGGTAACTGAAAAAGAATTACTGAGCGTAGTATTTGCTTGCGGTAAGTTCCGCACGTACATTTTGGGTTCCCCTATTACAGTCCGAACAGACCATAAATCTATTTCGTTCTTGAAAAGCTGCAAATTGAACCATGGCAGACTAACGAGGTGGATACTTGCCCTTCAAGAATACCATCTAAAATGGGAATACATCCCAGGTAAAAGGAATGTCGTAGCTGATGTGTTATCCCGGGTCAATGTGGAAGAGCAAACTTTCGAAGGGGAGAAGGAAAGCGTGCTAAAAATATACCATCTTCTTAGCACCAGAGCTGATTTAACAACAATATTAACAAATATGAGCACCCACCAACAAGCGGACCCGAAATTGAGAAACCTTAAAACTCGATTAGAAGAAGGAGACGAAACCGTTGCTCAATATTACCAACTAAATAAACAGATCTTGTTCGTTAAAACATCACTGAAGGAGGAGACCTGGAAGGTGGTTGTTCCAACACAGATCGAAAAGGAATTAATAGTAAACTACCACATACGATACGGGCATATGGGCGCCCTAAAGGTAATAAAAGCTCTGGAGGAGAGCTGCCAGATAAAAAACATAAATAGGAAAGTCCGAATGTATATTAAAAGCTGCAAAATCTGCCAGCTCGTAAAAACAAATAACGAGATGAAAGAAGGTATTATGATTCCTATCACCTCCCAAGCAAAATTGGAGAAGGTATTCCTAGACATCTGCGGACCATTTCCCCGTAGTGGAGGTCGACACCAATATCGATACCTAACAATCATAATGGACCACTTCACAAAGTTTGTTAAGCTATACCCTACTAATCGAGCGACTACCCGGAAAATTCTGGGAATATTAACGGAACAGTATATCCCAAACATGGGGAAACCATCTTCGATCATCACGGATCATGGAACCCAGTTTAAGGGTAGAAAATGGCGAGATACCTTATTGTCAATAAGCATTCGTACATACAAGACCTCGGTCTACCACCCGAGCAGTAATCCGGCAGAGCGGGTGTTACGAGAAGTGGGGAGGATCCTAAGAACTTATCGTCACCATCAACAAAAAAGGTGGCAAGATTATCTAGAAGCCACGGAGGAATTCCTCAACTTGGCATACCATCCAGCTATAGGAATAACCCCATACTCCGCCATGTACGAAAAACCACCCCCACGAGAGATCGCAGATATCCTCGAGTTCCCCAGAAGCAATATTTACAAATTTGACAAAGCAAAACTCTACAACAAGGTGGCAGAAGACCAGGAAAAACGGCAAAATAAGTATCGAAAGGCTAGTGGTAAATTAATAACTTATGAAAAGGGAGAAAAAATCTTATTAAAAAATCGTGAACTACCCAGCACACTGGAAGGAATAACGAAGAAGTTATTGCTGTTATACACCGGATCATATGTAATATCCAATATAAAAAATAATAATACTTATGAAATAAAGGAAATAGATTCAGAAAGGATAAAGGGTGTATATAACCAGGCTTCCATGAAAAAATATTATGAGTAATTGAATGTATAGAAGGTTGAATTTTGTTTGTAAAATGTCAAAATTTAAAAATAATGTAAGCACAACTTACTACCTAATATTTGAAACGATTTTTGAATTAATAAAAAAGAAAAAGAATTTTGTAAAATATCAAAATTCAAAAACCAAGTATGCACAATTTACTACCGAATATTTATGAAACGATTTTTGAAAATAAAAAAGAAAAAGGATTTTGAAGAATAACCACAACATTCGAAAGGAAGAGTAAGTTCACATTACCAACAATTATATATGGAACCAATTATGAAAAAATTTTGAGCATAAAGAAATGGCAGTAAAAACCACTGATACAATTAAAATGAATAAACTTATTGTGAAAGAAAATTAATAAGTCTTTTCAGCAAAATAAGCAGAGACAATGACCACATAAAATTAATAATTAAAGAGTGCATTTGGATAAAAAGCAAAAGCAGAATAAAATTTTGAAAAGGAAAGAAAAAACTATGTATAAATAAATCCATAAGAAAAATGTGTTCATAAAATAAATGTCAATTATAAGAAGGACAATTAAAAGAGTAATTGCAAGAAAATAAACTAGTGGAACGATTCATAAGAATTAAGAAAAACGAAAATATAATACAAAATATATGCTACCAATGACCAGAAGGAGATTGTAACAACAGTCAAGGTATACCAGAGAATTAAAATAAATAAAAATTTGACACTGAATAACAAGTGATAATTATATTAAACCAGCTTTCAACCATAAGAAGAAATAAAATGCCAGCAGAGCTAACCATTGAGAAAAGTAACTGAGATAGAAATTAACTAAGATAGAAATATTAATAGATCTGTTCAAATACGAAGTGAAGTATCCAAAGATATTTAATGTTTTTTTTTATAGTCATAAGGTGGACTATTCTTAAGTAATTTTTATTAATAACTGTCTGTAGATAAGTCCAGCAGTATTATTATGTATTGATCAGAGATGATTTGCCTCTGTAATCAATAAATGACGTAGTATGGCCAGCAGAGTAGTGTAGCCTACATTGCCCCTCTGAACTGCCCCAGCTCACGTGTTAGGGAATATTAGGGAATAAATATCCCAAGGATAAAGAACCAAGTTAAGAAAAAAATGGAAAAATAAAAAATAATGAACCTCAGATGACTATTACTATCAAGAAAAATAAAGTTAATAATGAAATATAGATAAGCTCAAAAATAAAGGAGAAAAAAAATTTAGAAATGTGAAGAAAGTAAAGAAATATAATTTATAATAAATATCATAAGCAATTATTTCAGACAAACCAAGTATGATCTGAACTAATCACTTCTGGAAGAGAGCAATCTGTAGCATGACAGATAATCCACTTAAATCAATTACCAGATGATCATTAATAAAACTCAAGTGTATGGAATATCCAGAAAGATCCAAATGAAAGTCAATTAAAAAGCACTATAAATTACCAAAATAACAAGAAAAGTAAACATAAGGAAAAAATCTGCAACTAATATAATTGTACAAGAAATTAAAAACCCAGAAAACTAAAATAAAAATAAAAATAATACCCAGGTAGGATAGGAGCAGGCAAAGAAAATACTCAGACCAAGTAAACCGACAAAGTAAACAGACCGAGTAAACAAAAGAGTATAAAACGAAATGGTACTGAAGAAACGAGAATGAAGAAAGAAGAAATCTAAAATAAACCAATATACTTAATAATCAGAGACAAGTGAAGATCAAATAGAATAAAGGAAGTGGAACACGACTAATACCCAATAGAAACCCCATAGGGAGAAAACCAAAAACCCCAAAAATAAATAAATGTCACAATAGAAAGTATAACACCCCAACAAACCATATACTCATGTAAAACTGATAAAAACAAAAAGTGTTTAAAGTGTTAAGTAGCAGTGCACCCAAAAATGTTATTGTATAGTTTATATAGACAAATCTTAACAGTTCCCCCATGGTTAAATATTTCATATTATAAAACTATAAAAGGACTAGTAATAATATCAATAAATAACCAGGGACAAGTGCAAGTTATTAAATTATAATAAATAAACTTTGAGAAGGTACATGAATTACAGTGCAAATAAATAACTTTAAGTGTTTTTAAACAGCATCATGATAATAGTTAATCAAGTAATATGGTGAAGGAGCAAGGCATACTCTTTCTAATAAAATGCCACTGTTTATATGAGAACATTCCATAGAATGAATAATATAAACAGATAGCTTGTGTTTAATACATAAGGTGACGGGGAATACATCCCTAAAATTGGGAAGTACAGATAAGACTGTAACTGAATAGTTTTAAGTAAGTGTTAAACATTTAATGGAACCAAAATGTTATGTTCCTAGTTCCATATATCAACTATATAAATAAGATTTAGTATTGAGGAGTATTGTAGTTATAAAATGTTATATTGTTGGTAGTTAGAATTAGGAATGCAATATCTGAATGTAGATACCATTCCTGTATTGTAAAATGTTTTATCTAATTACTGTAAGTAATCAGTACACAAAAAAGGTATGATTCAAAGTACCAGATTTAATAGTAAATAATTGTTATATTTTAATTGTTTAAAATCAATATTCAATGTTATAATAGTAAAGGAACAAATTGTTAATAAAAATTATATTAGAATAGAAGGTCAGAAAAGGGTACAAACTAACTATATTAGTAAAAACTTTGCAAATAGCAACAGATAAAATCTAGGCCAGATAGTAAATTTAGACTACATAATAATTGACAAATCTAGTCCTATAAACCAACTAAACTGATAATATTTATGTAAGATAAACCCACAATATAGTAATACAATGTAACTAATACTTTATAAAGATATTGTCAGAAGATAAGTAAAATTATAAATAAAAATGGAATGTAGTAACTAGCATTATCAGTGGAGGAGTCATAGATAAATGAATTATATTTAAAAACAATAATTAATAAACTAAATTGCAAGAAATTAAGTAAAAATAGACAATTATATCAATTTCAGATTCAATATAATAATAATTATATAAGAGAAAATGGCTATTATCTGGTCTAAAACAGGAAACACATATTTGAACCTACTTTCCAAAATGAAAGAAATATAACTTTTTTAAATGAAAATTTATAAAACTATATTAATTAGTATCAAAATAAGCAAAATAGAATGAATAAACCGAATATGTATTTAGTATTTCATACAGTTAATTAATAACGAAAATATTTTCTATGTATAATGTATTCGAATAAAATGTATCGGAAGCTAAGATAATTTGAAACAATGTATAATATATATTAAATTGGCTAAGATTTTCAGGAGACGAAGGAAATGAGAACAGTTCATTATTATCCGTTGAAGTGAGTACTTAAACGAGATTTTTGCTCTGTATAACCTATGAATGGCGTCTTATAATTAAACCGAGTTCGGTAAAAATTTTTTATAAATTTTTAATTTGAGTTTTTTATTTATAAAACAGTGGAATCGAACAATGAACAGTGCATCACCAATAAACAGAACCACACACGCCTAATTAATTAAAATAACACCACTACAATAAATTTTACAGACGAACAAACAAGGTTAACTCCGACACGTGTGACAAGGTGAGATAGACATAATCACAAACATTTACACCAAGTGAACTAACAAACACTACACCAGGAACACTCAATTAACTCCAGAACCATTATACACAATTGCTGAGACGAATAAACGGTGAAAGGACATCTTTATTGAAACAAATATTTCGTCGAGGTGAGAGACGTTCCACTGCGCATGCTCTTGTCGGCCATTTTGATTCTTCATCACCCTACTCCAGCTGTGAAGCAAACGAATCTCGACTGCACTGGTTTGAATAAATATTATATAAACTTTATTTATTAATTATAACGTTGTATTTGTTAGTATTAAGACATTTATAATTGTAAGTGTTATACTTTCTTGTCCCTACCCTTCTCTGGCTATTCTAAAATAACCGTTCAAAGAACTATTTTTTTAAATACAACTAATGTAAAGTTTTTTATCGACCGGCCCTGAGTAGAGTCGATACTGCTGTCATATATCGATTTTTATCGATAAACTTTAATAAATTGTTTAATAAACTTTCTATTTATGCAATTTGGGTTTAATTTTTCTTTAATATACTTAAAGAATAAGTTGATCAAGGACACAAACTAACCGAAAGGCGGTATATACGAAATTAAAGAAAGTATTGAAGAAGAAGAAGAGCCGTCTATCGACTAGGACTGGAGTTAACCAGATTATCATAAAGTAATTTACAGAAAGTGACACTACTACACTAATAAACATAATACCATTAACATATTAACCCCAAACAATAAACACGATTATTTTTTAAATATTAGTGAATAAAAACGACACAAAAATATTTTTTCAGAAACAACAAAAATTATTTTTTTTTTAAATAAAATTTGTTTATTTAAAATTTTAGACAACAGTCATACAGATTATTTTGTAACAACAAGTTACGTTACAAAATTGGCTAGCCCAACAGTGGGGGCTTAACGTAGACAGCAGAAACGTTACAATCATTCTTTAGTTTATATTTAATAAGTAACGATTTAGATTAAATTTCAGTTTAATATTTAGTTTAGTTTATTCTTCGTTTACATAATACATTCAAATATCATTAGCAGTTATTATTTTAAATATTGTTATTATTAATTTGTTTTAATTACAATTCATATTGGACCGTTAAATAACATCAAAATTTATCGAAAAATATAAATTAAATAGATGTCTGTGGGACGTATCCTCGTCAAATTATATTTTTTGATGTCTTGATAAAACAGGTGGCATGATTTTCAACAAATTTCATTATCAGAATATTTTTTTAATTTGAATACAGAAAAATCAATAAAATGATTTTTACAAAACACAACGAGAACTAAAGAACGTTTTGGCACGCTGGACGAGTTGAACGACAGTGTGGTACGCACATCCATCACCGACGTCGGGCATGCTGGACTGCGGCGATGGATAGTTCAATCCTGATGAAAAAAAACCACGTGGTAAATCTGAAACGCTATTGGTCAGGTGCGTTGACACTGTACACAGGCTAAAGTGCTACGCGCATGTGCTGAATGTCTGTTTAGTTATTCCACTTAAATCGGGGCCTGTCGTTTTAAGACTTCCTCCTTATCACTGTATTCTGAACCCTATTGAAATAATATGGAGCCAGTTGAAAGGACATGTTGCCCTTAACAACACAAAATGTATAAGCTACCTGATAGTGATAGAGAAGGAGATAAAATGAAACAACGGAAGACAGGTGGCGTCAGTGTATCGAGCATAGAATCAAGGAAAAAGATAAGCTCCGGGAACTGGCCGGCATTATCGACGTCGTTGTGGACAGTCTTGTCAGTAATAACGCTGACTCAGTGATGATACAAATTCCGACACAGATATGGAAGGCATTGAATTACTCTCTCATAGCAACTGATATACAGTAAACTGGCAGTTACCCCAGCTTGTATTTTCCTTTTAAATAAACTTTACTTTTTTGTTTTTGTGATTTTTAAACAGTGAATAAAAATATCGGTATGGAGAACCATACATGACTTCCATGTTCTAAGATTTATATTTAAAATCATATTCGAAATAAAATATTTCCATAGATACTACTTCTTTCTACTTATTGCTTCAGCCTTAACCACAGTACTCTGGTCACTAACGTATACCACCTCAAGTCTTCGCACTCGATTTTCACTAATGGCAGTCGATGGCACTGCCGAAAAGTCTGGTTTTGCAGACCTTTCCTTTAACCGATCTTCACCAAAATCAATAGACCTTGAGCTCTCTGCAACTCAGGGGGTGCAAAAAATTATTTGATTCTCATTGAATTTTCGGCAGTTATCGTTCGTCATAAAAAAATTACCCTTTTTAAAACATAAAACGTTTCTAATAAACTACCCCTTCCCTTAACCAATCTTCAACAAAATCAACAGACCTTGAGTTCTCTTTAGTTCAAAAAGGTATGCAAAAACCTAGTTGATTCTGTTTGAATTTACGGCAGTTATCGTTCGTCATATACAAAATTAGCCTTGTTAAAACATAAAATGTTGCTGGTAAACTACCCCTTTCCCTTAACCGATCTTCACCAACACCAATAAGTATTGAGAACTCTACAATACAGGGCTGTATGCAAAACATCATTTGATTCTGCTTGAATTTGCGGCTGTTATCGTTTACTATAGAAAAAAATTACCCTTGATAAAAAACCGTTGCAGGTAAACTACCCCTTTCCCTTAACCGATCTTCACCAAAAACGACAGGTCTTAGGTAGTCTACAATTCAGGCCTGTATGCAAACAATTATTTGATTCTGTTTGAATTTTCGGCTGTTATCGTTTGCCATAGAAAACACCCTTGATAAAACATAAAACGTTGCTGGTAAACTACCCTATTCCATTAACCGATCTTCAACAAAAACAATAGGTCTTGAGAACTCTACAATTCAGGGCTGTATGCAAAACATTAGTTGATTCTCTTTGAATTTACGGCAGTTATCGTTCGTCATAGAAAAAATACCCTTGTTAAAACATAAAAGGTTGCAGGTACACTACCCCTTTCCCTTAACCGATCTTCAACAAAATCAACAGACCTTGAGTTCTGTATAATTCAAAAAGGTATGCAGAAGAGTAGTTGATTCTGTTTTAATGTACGGCAGTTATCGTTCGTCAAAAAAAAATTACCCTTGATAAAACATAAAATGTTGCTGGTAAACAACCCTATTCCCTTAACCGATCTTCACCAAAACCAACAGGTCTTGAGAACTCTAGATTTCAGGGCTATATGCAAAATATTATATGATTCTGCTTGAATTTGCGGCTGTTATCGTTTGCCATATAAAATACCCTTGACAAAACAAAAAAGTGTCTGGTAAACTACCCCTTTCCCTTAACCGATCTTCACCAAAAACAATGTGTCTCTAGTACTCAACGAAACAGGGCTGTATGCAAAAAAGTATTTGATTCTGTTTGAATTTGCGGCTCTTATCGTTTGCCATAGAAAATACCCTTTTAAAACATAAAACGTTGCAAGTAAACTACTCCTTTCCCTTAACCGATCTTCACCAAAATCAATAGGTCTTGAGTACTCTACAATTCAGGGCTGCATGCAAAACATTGTTTGATTCTGTTTGAATTTGCGGCTCTTATAGTTTGCCATAGAAAATGCCCTTGTTAAAACAAAAATTGTTGCTGGTAAACTACCTCTTCCCTTAACCGATCTTCAACAAAATCAACAGACATTGAGTTCTGTATAATTCAAGAAGGTATGCAAAAGAGTAGTTGATTCTGTTTGAATTTACGGCAGTTATCGTTCGTCATAGAAAAAATTAACCGTGTTAAAACATAAAACGTTGCCGGTAAGCTACCCTATTCCCTTAAACGATCTTCACCAAAACCAACAGATGTTGAGAACTCTACAATTCAGGGCTGTATGCAAAACATTATTTGATTCTGTTTGAATTTGCGGCTTTACCCCTTTTCATTAACCGGTCTTCACCAAAATCAACAGGCCTTGAGTTCTCTACAATTGAGGCAAGCATGCAAAATATTATTTGATTCTGTTTGAATGTGCGGCAGTTATCGTTCGTCATAGAAACAATTACTCTGGTTAAAACATGAAAAGTGGCAGTACCCCTTTCCTTTAACCGATCTTCACCAAAATCAACAGGCCTTCACTTCTTTACAATTCAGGATAGCATTCAAAAAGGTATTTGATTCTCTTTGAATTTACGGCAGTTATCGTTCATCATAGAAAAAATTACCCTTGTTAAAAAATAAAATGTTGCCGGTAAACTACCCCTTTCCCTTAACCGATCTTCACCAACACCAACAGGTCTTGAGAACTCTACAATTCAGGGCTGTATGCAAAACATTATATGATTCTGTTTGAATTTGCGGCTGTTATCGTTTGCCATAGAAAAAAAAATTACCCTTGATAAAAAAAAACGTTGCCGGTAAACTACCCCTTTCCCTTAACCGATCTTCACCAAACACAACAGGTCATGAGTACTCTACAATTCAGGGCTGTATGCAAAACATTATTTGATTCTGTTTGAATTTGCGGCTGTTATCGTTTGCCATAGAAAAAAATTACCCTTGATTAAAAAAAAAGTTGCAGGTAAAAAACCCCTTTCCCTTAACCGATCTTCACCAAAAACAGTAGGTCTTGAGTACTCTACAAATTAGGGCTGTATGCAAAAAATTATTTGATTCTGTTTGAATTTGCGGCTGTTATCCTTTGCCATAAAAAAATCTATAGACACACAGACAGACACACACAGACACTTTTCGAAAAATGACTTTTTTTCATGTTTTGAGTGTAGTACAATCAGAATCTGCAATAATCTCGAACACGATTTTTTTTTGCCATCACCATACTTCCATTTCCTTAAGGAACATGGAAGTAAAAAGCCATTAATTGGTGTTATAAAATATTTCACTGTCGGTCGTACACAGTCACACAAATTTTACATTGATCAAGACAAATTATTACAATTTACATGTGTTTATACAGTATCGATATTATTATATGTACCTTGTCTGTGCTGTTTCTGTTAGAGTGACACGCCTCTAATTCAAACAGCAAATATCGTTGTACCACTGCTATTTGTTTACAACAGAATTGAACTAAGAACGGAAATAGTATACTTATGTCGGGCCTAGAGGACACATTTTAAGATCTTTATTGCTGTTGTGTGTTGGGTATGGAATAAAAATAAATTACTAAACTCTAATTGCTAATTATTAATTACAAAAGGTCACTGATACTATCGAAAAACAGGTTAACAGTAGGTACATCTATACGAGATGCCAGGAGCAAGGAAAAACTAATACATAAATTGTTTGAGTTGCTATGGAGCAAATTACTTTACTATAACTGCGGCTTGAATAAACGTGCGAAGGCTACGAGTCTGTGAGGTTTTTTATCTAATCTCCGAGACACATCTTCAAAGACTAGCATAAATCTGAACACCCTCAAACAACGGACAACTAGCAATGCTGACACAATGGTTATTTCTTACTTACAAGACGAACATAAAGTACAGCAAATTGATAACGGTCATATTCACATAACTAATTAATTATTTAATTCCATTTATAAGACTACATTTTTACAGAACATTTTCCTGACATTTAACATTTTCTTCTTTTACCTCTTTAAGGGAGTTTCTACCAAAACCTTCTGCGTCACTGGTTTCTTTCATATTGAAGAAATATCCGTGTCAATCAATAACGTATGTGTGTGTAAAATAATGACGTAATTATAGACAATAATACAGTCCAATTTTCATACAATTTCTGTATTCTTAAACAGCAGTGTTTCAATGCTGGTTGATAAATAATGAATGTTCAGTTATTTACATAGGAAAGAACGATGTTTGTAATTTATTTACACGATGAATATTTAGTTATTTACATAGACTACGAGAAGAGACATGTCTTTGCATATTATAAAACGAACAACAAGTTACAATGGTAGAGTAGTTAACTAAACAATGTTTCATAATCGAAGTTTATGAAGCTTTGCTAACTTCTACATTTTAGAGACGTTTAGGCCTACTACTCATCAAGTTATCATTCGACTGTTATTTTCGTGTTATCATCGTGTTATTATTTTTACTGCTGTACTATTACATTATTGTATGTACTGTTATTGTTATATTATTGTAAGTGCAGTTACTATTAGAAGTGGTAACCACTATTGTTGTACTATTACTATTATTATGACTACTATCCTGCTGCTGCTGCTGTCTTAGCTATCTTAATCGCCTTCCATACCAGTGATGACCGTCGCCGTCGTAACTGTGAAACTTGGGCGTCCCATATTTTTGTCTCTGTGTTGAATTACGAATCAGATTTGTACATTTTATAAGCTAATCTGTTAAAAGTGCGTATACAGATGTGATCCGCTGACGATTCCTGCTCGACTATTTTACATCAAACGGCCATTTTCTTTTGAGTCCGCTATTATCTTCCCTTTCGTGTAGCGTTCCTATCAACGGGTTCTCGCGTTTTCCAAGTTTAGTGCGGTATGATGTCACTTTGAAGTCACTATAGAGCGTTTGATTTGGAACATACCGCGAGGAATTAACCATCAGTCTCAATTATTTATATTGACATCCTTGGATAATAGTTATATTACATTTGCTAGAGCATCGCCGTTAGATTGACATCTTTCGATAAGTCATACTGGATTTGCTATTCCTTCCCTGTAAGATGCCATCTTTGGATAATGGTTATGTTGGATTTGCTGGAACATCCCACAGTTCAATGTAACAAGTCCATTACGGGTTTGTATATTGTGATTTTAAGGCGGCTCAGTAGACCAGTGGGTATGGCACCTGGCTACTAATCTAGAGGTCGCGGGTTCAATTCCCGGGCCCGCACCATAAAAATCAAGGTGCGTTTTTCCTGAATCAGGTTGACTCAGCCTGTTGAAAATGAGTACCTGGGTAACATCCTGGGGATAATAATGGGCGGCTGAAGCGTAGTACTGGCCACACTGCCTTCCTTGTATGCCACACGGCTCACATAAGGCAGCCTACCCTGCCTTCTCCTAAGCTACTTAGGTGGTACACATGGGAGCCATTATTATTATTATTATATATTGTGATTTTATTATTTACTGATAAAGTCGATCTCCTTTCTGTTAACCAATTAAGTTGTTTGGTTTGTTATGTCTATATGCTGTTCCATGTCATCCTGCTCACTGTTCATGCACATTCCTAAATATCTGATGACATTTGATTTTGTCTTTTCGTGATAAGGAAATGCTGCTTATAGTATATGTATTTCAGATGTGGGGCTTTTGTTAAATGTGAAAGTTATATACTTAGATTTACTTTGATTGATGTTTACGCGCTATTTCTTAATCAGCTCGGCTTGCCACGTGAGCGAATTTTTTATAAAACATTCACACACGCGCGCGCGCGCGCGCGCGCGAAGTTTTAACACTTGTTCGGAGTGACATTTTCTTGGAGACCGAATGTAATAACATTTGCTCGGAGAAACAGTGCTTCTAGGAAATTCATAATGATTCCAGGAAGTAAAAGCAGCCACATTTGCACAGAAGCCAACGATGAGTTTTAAAAACTATTACGTGGGCAATCTGTCCAACAATCAGTCCTTTATTTTATCTAACAGTTAATTAAAAAAAAAAAGAATTTTCATATAGACAACATTCAACTAATCTTTTGAAAAACCACTTATATTTGCAGTTCTTCTAGTTAGCGTGACCTCTGCGTCTAAATTCTAGATACTTTTAATATTTTTATTAACATTATTAATTATAGGCCTACTAATTACAATTTAATATAAGTAATTATAAGTAACATAATATCAGATTACACTATGTTTATATAATTTAGTTAAGTATATGCATTATTTTATTGGAATTATTACTTTTAACATTAAAAGCATCATTATTATTTGTTTTTATTTTTATTATTATTATTTTATAATTTTATATTCAGAAAAATTCCTAGAAAATTCCCAGAAGTATTCCTAGAAAAATTCCTAGAATATAGAAAGTACTATCAATCGATCTGAAACTGGAAACTTTGAAGAATCCTAACAAATATGTTAACTTTCAGCCTGAATCTGTCACCACACTATTTAATTTACACAATAATCAAATTTCCATGCTTATGTCAAACATTAAATAATTAAACTTCCCATGTTGTGATATCGTGAAAATGTTTCTTCTTAATGTACTTTTCATTATTTTTCATTAAATCTCTTTCACTTTAGTTACTGATCAACGCCCTCCGAATAGACACTGAGTACTACGGTCACACGTTTGACAGAATATCCCTCAACCTTAAAGAAAAGAAGAGAAGGAACTCTGTTGTAAAAATAGTCAATTATTTTCTAAAGTTTTTAACAAATTTGAAGGGTTTAGGAAACTTTTAAACTTACTCTCACCCACAAATTGCCGTAAAAAACCCATCTATGAAAAATTAATATAAATTGTAAATATTGTACAGAAAAGAAATTGTAAATATTTTATAAATAGCTTTTGGCATTGTGTATCAAACTATTTATCAAAAACCGGGAACAATAGAAGTTTAACTTTCTATGGTGTTCTCTGAAAATGGTACACGGTAGCTAAATATCTCCTTAAAAAAATAATACAGTAATAAACAATTAAAATAAAAATCTAGCACACATCTCTTTCTCCATTACTCATTCTTATAGTATTCGCCTTAATGAAATTTAAATTATTATAATTTAAACTGATAATACAGGCTTCATACCAGAATATCGCAAATAATGAAGCACGCACACCTAGAATAGAATCATTGTATCCATATTTGTGGAAAATTCAGAATCCGCTTGTTCGGCCAGTAAGATTGGAACTTTCTCAGTGCATTAATTAAACAGGATTGGAAAAATAAGGTAGACAAAGTACGGTACTTGTTTATTTGGAATATATACGCGCGCGCGCGTGTGTGTGTGTGTGTGTACTTCGTTGATAACACGCGAACACTCCGGGCAAGTGTTCCATCCCCATTTAGTGTTCTGCTGAGATATATTAATGGTCTGTATTTATGGGTTTATTTTGCAATTCCCTTATTATACCGGTCTCCATCGATGCTTCGGTGACACTGTCCGCCCTGCGTAGGAATTCTCTTCTTATCTCGCTACTCCTCCTATGTAGTAACGTGAAACGGCAAATTATTCTCGCTCGTAGATTCTATACTTTAAAAAAGCATTTATTGTCTCTCGCGGAAGTAACTATTGTTCTATACGATTCCAATACACTGGAGTGCCTCGAGTTATATTAACTATTTACTTCGGAATTATGTACATTAGATGTACATGTATACTAACTTCCCACTAGATTCGTTCAGGCAACACTAAAACAAATTACTGTTTTTACCGAACAGATAAGTGAGTACAGGGGCTTGACATATCTAATGCTGCATAGACATGTCGAAGCATCTCAATCGTCACTCACGATCTATTTTTGAAAAAGGCCTTTGACAGGGTATGGAACGACGGGATCATGTTCGAACTTTGAAAATTCAGCTCCCAGACTGCTGCGTTCAGTTGATCGTTAGCTTTCTGATGGAGAGGGCCTCCTGCATGAGAATACATGACTATATCTCTTCCGAGATACACGTTACACTCGGAGTATCTCAAGTTAGCATACTAGGGCCTCTGCTGTTCTGCGTCTACTTCAACAACGTACCCAAGAAGCCTAGAGTCCAGATAGCCCTGTTTGCCTAGAGTCCAGATAGAATGGTGGTATATGCCTCCGATCGTAGCTCTAACAGGACAATCAAACGACTCTTTGCTATTCTCCAGCCACCGGAAGGAACCGTGAGGCCTAGTGAGGGCGTATACGAGTGAGGACTATTTTCCCTGGTCTAACGAAGTCAGGTACCTCGGTGTCCCGGTCTACGGATACCATGCCACATAAAAGAAAGATGTACAGCGTTCTCGACAGGGGGCTTCGGTTAGCGGTCAACGTCCCCCGACGGGTCCCTTCCCTTCAGGTTTGTCAAGAAGTGGACTTTGTGTCCACTGCTTGGATAAAACCGTGCGGCGACTTGCACTTAAATTTTATATACAAGAGGCAAGGGCTCAAGACGACCTCCCTCATAGACGGGCTTAGCATGCACCGTATACATCTTGGAAACGTTTCGGGAAGTAATGTACTAGATGGTACGAGCGTGCCGCTGTAACGGCCTCACAAAAGTGCAGATATTCCGTTCTGGACTAGATCACATCTGGAAGGTTGGAAATGTAATCCTGAGGATCGTCTCAAGACGCGCAATCCACGACCCCTGCTTAACGACGATCGCCTGTTGGTTACACTCTTTTATACAAAACAATTAACCCCACTCCCTTAAGCCGCCTATTTGCTGTATGCCTAGTACTATGTTACTATGTGAATACATTGTGTGTGTGTCTGGGAATTAAAAATTAGGTATTTATGTAATATAATAACAGATAGCTTCTCCGCTACGTTTGCAATGCTGGTCCATTGTGGACATTGCTATGATACATCGTGTTTTCTTGACACTTGTCCGCTTCCCTCAATCCACGCTTATCGAACTTGTCTCGTCTTGTGTAAACATTTGTTTGGGAATCGCTATCCAGTTATTCGTAATAGATATCCAAACGTGGAGGACGATTTTTTTCTATTTGTTGAAATACTTTAAATACGTTTTGGTTGCTGACAGTTGCGTCCTTATTCTTCAGTGCCGATTCCTTGCGTCCTCAGTGTTCTTGCATTGCTATATAATTAGTCTTTTACTGGTGGTAGTTTTTAGTTTTGTTCTTCCCTCATTACCCAAACACCTTATACAAGGACTCTCCACACACACACAGCAGTATTTGCCGGTGGAGATTTAGATTTGCTTTTGATAATAATTGCACTTTGATAAACTGTGCATCATCACTTGTGTTTTTACTTCCATGTTCCTTAAGGAAATGGAAGTATGGTGATGGCAAAAAAAAATCGTGTTCGAGATTATTGCAGATTCTGATTGTACTAAACTCAAAACATGAAAAAAAGTCGTTTTTCGAAAAGTGTCTGTGTGTGTGTCTGTCTGTCTGTGTGTCTGTCTGTGTGTCTGTAGATTTTTTTCTATGGCAAACGATAACAGCCGCAAATTCAAACAGAATCAAATAATTTTTTGCATACAGCCCTGATTTGTAGAGTACTCGCGACCTATTGTTTTTGGTGAAGATCGGTTAAGGGAAAGGGGTAGTTTACCTGCAACGGTTTTTTTTTATCAAGGGTAATTTTGTTTGTTTGGCAAACGATAACAGCCGCAAATTCAAACAGAATCAAATAATGTTTCGCATACAGCCCTCAATTGTAGAGTTCTCAAGATCTGTTGATTTTTGGTACAGATCGGTTAAGGGAAAGGGGTAGTTTACCGGCAACGTTTTATGTTTTAACAAGGGTATTTCCTATGACAAACGATAACAGCCGCAAATTCAAACATAATCAAATAATGTTTTGCATACTGCCCTGAATTGTAGAGTTCTCAAGACCTTTTGGTTTTGGTAAAGATCGGTTAAGGGAAAGGGGTAGTTTACCTGCAACGTTTTATGTTTTAAAAGGGTATTTTCTATGGCAAACGATAAGAGCTGAAAATTCAAACAGAATCAAATAAGTTTTTGCATACAGCCCTAATTTCATGAGTACTAAAGACCTATTGTTTTTGGTGAAGATCGTGTGAGGGAAAGGGGTAGTTTACCTGCCACGTTTTTACTTCCATATTCCTTAAGGAATGGAAGTATGGTGATGGCAAAAAAAATCGTGTTCGAGATTATTGCAGATTCTGATTCTACTACACTCAAAACATGAAAAAAAGTCGTTTTCCGAAAAGTGTCTGTGTGTGTGTCTGTGTGTCTGTGTGTCTGTGTGTCTGTCTGTGTGTCTGTGTGTCTGTGTGTCTGTAGATTTTTTTCTATGGCAAACGATAACTGCCGCAAATTCAAACAGAATCAAATAATTTTTTGCATGCAGCCCTGATTTGCAGAGTACTCTTGACCTATTGTTTTTGGAGAAGATCCGTTGAGGGAAAGGGGTAGTTTACCTGCAACGGTTTTTTTTTAGCAAGGGTAATTTTGTTTGTTTGGCAAACGATAACAGCCGCAAATTCAAACAGAATCAAATAATGTTTCGCATACAGCCCTGAATTGTAGAGTTCTCAAGATCTGTTGATTTTGGTGAAGATCGGTTAAGGGAAAGGGGTAGTTTACCTGTAACGTTTTATGTTTTAACAAGGGTATTTCCTATGGCAAACGATAACAGCCGCAAATTCAAACAGAATCAAAAGATTATTTGCATACAGCCCTAAATTGTAGAGTTCTCAAGACCTATTGTTTTTGGTGAAAATCGGTTGAGGGAAAGGGGTAGTTTACCTGCAACGTTTTTTTAACAAGGGTATTTTTTTCTATGGCAAACGATAACTGCCGCAAATTCAAACAGAATCAAATAACTTTTTGCATACAGCCCTGATTTGTAGAGTACTCACGACCTTTTGTTTTTGGTGAAGATCGGTTGGGGGAAAGGGGTAGTTTACCTGCAACGGTTTTTTTTATCAAGGGAAATTTTGTTTTTGCCAAACGATAACAGCCGCAAATTCAAACAGAATCAAATAATGTTTCGCATACAGCCCTGAATTGTAGAGTTCTCAAGATCTGTTGATTTTGGTGAAGATCGGTTAAGGGAAAGGGGTAGTTTACCTGTAACGTTTTATGTTTTAACAAGGGTATTTCCTATGGCAAACGATAACAGCCGTAAATTCAAACAGAATCAAAAGATTATTTGCATACAGCCCTAAATTGTAGAGTTCTCAAGACTTTTTGTTTTTGGTGAAGATCGGTTAAGGGAAAGGGGTAGTTTACCTACAACATTTTTTTAACAAGGTTATTTTCTATGGCAAACGATAACAGCCGCAAATTCAAACATAATCAAATAATTTTCTCCATACAGCCCTGGTTTGTAGAGTACTCAAGACCCTTTGTTTTTGGTAAAGATCGGTTGAGGGGAAGGGGTAGTTTACCTGCAACGTTTGTTATAAAGCGTATTTTCTATGGCAAACGATAACTGCCGCAAATTCAAACAGAATCAAATAATTTTTTGCATACATAAGTGAATTGTAGAGGACTCAAGGCCATTAGATTTTGGTGAAGATCGGTTAAGGGGAAGGGGTAGTTTACCTGCAACCTTTTACATTTTAACAAGAGTAAAGTACTTGAAAATTCATTTAAACTTTTTCAAACAATGGTAATTGTTAAAAATAAAATAATTTTGTTGCCAGGCAAAAAAATTATAATTTTTTCATTTTAATGTAAATTATGTATATATTAGAAAATATATCGTGCTTGGCTGGCAAGCATATTTCAGATTATAAGTCTTAGAATATGGAAGTCATGTATGGTTCTCCATACCGATATTTTGTTTTATCAAGGGTATTTTGTATGGCAAACGATAACAGCCGCAAATTCAAACAAAATCATATAATATTTTACATACAACCCTGAATTGTGGAGTTCTCAAGACCTATCGTTTTTGGTGAAGATCGGTTAAGGGAAAGGGGTAGTTTACCGGCAACGGTTTTTTATCAAGGGTAATTTTTTTCTATGGTAAACGATAACAGCCGCAAATTCAAACAGAATCAAATGATGTTTTGCATACAGCCCTGTATTGTAGAGTTCTCAGTACCTATTGGTGTTGGTGAAGATCGGTTAAGGGAAAGAGGTAGTTTACCTGCAACGTTTTATGTTTGAAAGGGTATTTTCTATGGCAAACGATAAGAGCCGCAAATTCAAACAGAATCAAATACTTTTTTGCATACAGCCCTGTTTCGTTGAGTACTAGAGACACATTGTTTTTGGTGAAGATCGGTTAAGGGAAAGGGGTAGTTTACCAGACACTTTTTTGTTTTGTCAAGGGTATTTTATATGGCAAACGATAACAGCCGCAAATTCAAGCAGAATCATATAATATTTTGCATATAGCCCTGAAATCTAGAGTTCTCAAGACCTGTTGGTTTTGGTGAAGATCGGTTAAGGGAATAGGGTTGTTTACCAGCAACATTTTATGTTTTATCAAGGGTAATTTTTTTTTGACGAACGATAACTGCCGTACATTAAAACAGAATCAACTACTCTTCTGCATACCTTTTTGAATTATACAGAACTCAAGGTCTGTTGATTTTGTTGAATATCGGTTAAGGGAAAGGGGTAGTGTACCTGCAACCTTTTATGTTTTAACAAGGGTATTTTTTCTATGACGAACGATAACTGCCGTAAATTCAAAGAGAATCAACTAATGTTTTGCATACAGCCCTGAATTGTAGAGTTCTCAAGACCTATTGTTTTTGTTGAAGATCGGTTAATGGAATAGGGTAGTTTACCAGCAACGTTTTATGTTTTATCAAGGGTGTTTTCTATGGCAAACGATAACAGCCGCAAATTCAAGCAGAATCAAATGATGTTTTGCATACAGCCCTGTATTGTAGAGTTCTCAATACTTATTGGTGTTGGTGAAGATCGGTTAAGGGAAAGGGGTAGTTTACCAGCAACATTTTATGTTTTAACAAGGGTAATTTTTTATATGACGAACGATAACTGCCGTAAATTCAAACAGAATCAACTAGGTTTTTGCATACCTTTTTGAACTAAAGAGAACTCAAGGTCTGTTGATTTTGTTGAAGATTGGTTAAGGGAAGGGGTAGTTTATTAGAAACGTTTTATGTTTTAAAAAGGGTAATTTTTTTATGACGAACGATAACTGCCGAAAATTCAATGAGAATCAAATAATTTTTTGCACCCCCTGAGTTGCAGAGAGCTCAAGGTCTATTGATTTTGGTGAAGATCGGTTAAGGGAAAGGGGTAGTTTACCTGCAACATTTTATGTTGTAACAAGAGAAATGTTTACATGACGAACAATAACTGCTGCACATTAAAACAGAATCAAATATTTTTTTGCATGCTTCCCTGAATTGTGGAGGACCGAAGGTCTGTTGATTTTGGAGAAGATCGGTTAAGAGAAAGGGGTAGTTTACCTGAAAGATTTTATGATTTAACTAGAGTAAAGTACTTAATTTTTATAAATAAAGTATCCTGATAAGAAGCTCATAGTAATCCACTGTAGAAACGTAGATGAAATATCTATAAATGAAGAGGTTAGGTGAACAGGGTGGGGGTAATTTTCTATTATTAAAAATTGTAGTTGAAGGTGGAGGGGAGAATTTTTTATATGTGTACTACGTTATCGGCAACAAAGAAGTAGTTTTTTGTTAAAATTGCTTCCCGGGCTCTTTAGCCGTAGTCCATTGTTTTCTGCAAAATCAGACTTTTCGGCAGTGCCATCGACTGCCATCATCGGTGAAAATCGAGTGCGAAAACGTGAGGTGGTATACGTTAGTGACCACAGTACTGTGGTTAATGCTGAAGCAATAAGTAGAAAGGCGTAGTTTCTATGGAAATATTTCATTTCGAATATGATTTTAAATATAAATCTTAGAACATGGAAGTCATGTATGGTTCTCCATACCGATATTTCTAGATTTATTCAGACTATCATTTCTTGTATTTTTCATGCTGTATATTAATTTTTCAACACAAATTTCATACGGAGGAGTACAGGAAAAATAAACTTGGAAACGTACGTTTTAAATCAAATTTGTTCTTAACTAAGAGGCAGATAGGAAAACAGATAGATAAAAAGAAAGAGATAAAGAAATAAAGAGGGAAAGAGAGAGGGGGGAGAGTTAGAGATGGAGAGAGAGAGAGAGAGAGAGAGAGAGAGAGAGAGAGAGAGAGAGAGAGAGAGAGAGAGAGAGAGAGAGAGAGAGAGAGAGAGAGAGAGAGAGGAGTTTTTCCTGTGCTTTCCTGTGCCTTCATCAAATCTACACCTGTTGCCTTGTATTCCGTATGCTGTTCGCCCTTCAGATTTGGGTTTTCATTTTAGTATTAATTTGCTGGCCTTGTGTCTATCGACAGACCACGTTTCAGACCGGTGTGGGGGGGGGACTGGATCACTGAAACCTGTACACGCACAGGTTAGTATTCGCGGGAGGTTGTTAAACTTTGTGTGTGGTAGGAGAGAATATATGTTATTGTACTTCTCCCGTATCGACGTGTTAATCCCAAGGAGCCGTACTATTCTTTCACTCACTCCCTCCAGTCGCACGGTCTGAGATCTTGCCCACGACCGTTTCAGTGACAGATCGCGCGAGTGGCCGAAACGTTGCATTCACGATACTATTAACAATAATAGATTGGAGAAGCAATACACTAAATTGGTAGTCACAAGGCAGTGACTAGTGTAATCACGCGTCACAAGTCCATCGAGCTTGTGTAGTTTTTGTCGATGTAACCAAGCCACTAGTTGTCTTCCTACGCTTTGTAGAATATACGAAAACGGATAGCAACAACATCAGAAGCGTACAAGCTTTGTTGTAAAGGGACAGTACGTGTTATAGAGAGATAGTGTAAGAGTCGAAAAGTTGCGCGAGTCAGTTATCGCGAGTTGTTTACTTTCAGATAGTCGGCGTCCACTCGAAGGACGACACCCCCCATGTGGTGTTCGCACAGTCTCATGTCATATATTTGTGACGTCACAGTCTATGCTCATCAGGTATCAGAGTGACCGCACACTTCGCAACATACCTGTTGTCCGCTGTCCCCGATCCGGGACTGCTTATTCACGTCACCCCTTTTCACACATAATCTCCATATCTGGGGCCATCGACTGTCCGCCACATATGACCCGCAAAGTAGCTGATGCTCGCCTTAGAAACTGGACATAAAGTAACTATGTTATCTAAAATGTGTGGGACGATAAGGAGGAGTCTGGGCAGGCACCGAAGAAAGAAGGCACAAGTAAAATTGTATAAAATGTTGGCAGCACCAGAGTTATTAAATGGGTGTGATACACGAGTCTTTAGGCAGAGCGATGAAACCAGCATTTAGTGAGTAGAAATAAAATTGCTCTGATCTGTTAAGGACTGCGCTAAAGAGATCAACTTAGGAATGACGTTCAGAAGGGGTTCGGCATTTCTTACTTAGTCAAGCAGTTTACGTTTACTAAAGGGCTGTATGATCTCCTTAAAAATGTCATTGCTAGCTTTCCAATTGGAAAGCACATTATCTTTCTACTGCAACAGAAATACCTTGTACCGTCAAATGTTATCAAACAACATCACTCACTGCTTTACGCGTCAGTGACGTTTATTATATTTTACATGGAAACGCATCTATATTAAAACAGTTTGTAATGTCCGAGTTATTGGGCCGAGGTCGATTGCTCTAAGATGACATATTTTAATTTTCTAGACGTTTCGGCCACCGACCGGAGGCCTTCTTCCATAGTAAGAGTTCGACAAGGGGTGGTAGCCTTCCTAGGATAGGTAGGGTCTGAAGCTGGAACAGGCAAAGCCAATCCTTGAAATTGGCGACTACAAACTATATTTGTAGTTTGGATTTTGTAAAATTCCACACTGACTACTCATAGGTCTCAATAACTCAAAATAATCGTCAAAACAGACGTTTTCTACATTCCATTTAAGTGATCACTGGTCAACAATGATTTTGTTAACTGCTCAATTTTGCTAATTCTTATGTATTTTTCGGTGCTGATTCTGAATATGCAGTCAGAATTTCTCTGTCAGCCTCAGTTTATTTTTGTAACTGCCCTTTTTATTTTTCAGTAAGTACCATGCATGAACTCCATATTCATAGAATTTTGTGAACTTAAATAATATCAACTAAATAGCTTTGATTCATTTATTGCAGCAACTAAATTGATAAGTCAAATATAATTGTTTGGGTTAGTGAATAGTCATCATTATTTATTTATTATTGTTACTTGCACACTAATCAAAACAAACAAGAATGTATGATTCATCTCTCCTATTTTCTTCTTATAATAATAATATGCAACTGATAATTCTATAGCATATAAATCATGTATATGTGTTAATTATAAGTCATATGATGATAATAAGAGAAATCTATATAAAATATTGTTACTACGGTCACATGGATCATCGAGCTTCTTAATTCTGTTGCTTCTTGTGTGGATGGGACAGCACGGACAGGAAGAAAGCGGTGGCCGAAGAGAGAGGGACTGACTGTAGGAGAGAAGAATGTTGTAAGTCAAACACCTGAAAAAGTTTATCTTCCGCCATTACACATTAAGCTCGGTTTAATGAAACATTTTGTTAAAGCAATGGATCGTAATGGTGCAGGATTTCAGTTTCTAAAAAACAAGTTCCCTAATATAAGTGATGCTAATGTTAAGGAAGTATATTTGTTAGACCACAAATAAGAAAACTAATGAATGATCCTGCATTTGAAGAAAGTTTGAATGCATTTGATGTTACGGCATGGAAATCATTTCAAAATGTGCTTAACAACTTCCTGGAAAACCATAAGGCGGATAACTACAGAGAACTTGTAACTGAGCTTCTTCAAAACTACAGAGAAATTGGATATAATATGTCACTCAAAATTAATTTCTTAGATTCACATTTGGATTTTTTGCCTAACAATCTTGGCGCCGTGAGTAACGAACATGGTTAACGCTTTCACCAGAAAATATCCACCATGGAAACACGCTACCTGGGAAAATGGAACCCAAAAATGCTAGCTGACTACTGCTGGAATCTAAAGAGGGATCTACCTATAGCAAATTACAGCAGAAAATCCAAAAGAAGTAGATTTTAGGTAAGTACAAATTGTATGTAACATTTTGTTATATTACCGTCACATAATTTTCTTTTTGCAAAAGCAAAATGTTAATTACTAAAAACTATACCCGTTAGGAAAAACCTGTTAACATATTTGAAATCAGCACTAAAAATACTATAAGAATCAGTTATTCACTTTCATTTAACAAACAAAAAATTAAATTTTGTTGACCAGTGTTATGTGAACCCACGGCTTCCTGTTATCGCCTTAGTGCCTATTTGTGACCACACGCGCATGTTCCTGTGTATGTGAGCGCGTGCATATATAAATGGGTATTAGATATTGGCCAGACATATTAGAATAAACTTCACTGTTATTTTATAATGTTTTTATTTTTTAAAACTGTATACATAAACTGTATTGTCTATGAAGTTAAAAAGATTTCTTAAATTGTCTTCCCATTTATCTAATCTGAAAGCATGTGATTTGAAAGCGTTTCGAACACTAATACCAGTAATTATAGATATAAGGTAGAAAATTCGTATTATATATTTTAATACAAAATATAGTTTAGTCTAAAAATTTTCAGTCGTTTTTTAAACATAATAAATGTATATGGTAAACAAAAAATCACCATCATAAATGGATTAGACTGCACAGCCTGTTTGACATCTATAGTTTACACATTACAATAGCTAGTCACTTCTTTCTCCTCTTCAGCCGTCGTATTCTTCTTTTACCAAACGCGTTACAGCTTCAAAGATTGATGGGAATCATAGAACAACTCATTTTGCACTCATTTACCTTGAGTGCAGCTCTGTATCATTCTACTGCAACAGGAATTCCTTCTACCGTCAAATGTTACCAAAGAACATCACTCCCTGCTTTACGCGTCAGTGATGTTTATAATATTTTATATAGAAAACGCATCTATATTAAAAGAGTTTATAAAATCCAAGCTATTGGGGCGTGGCATGGCCGGCTTTAGTAGAAGGCCGGAGTATTAAACGTGGCAACACTGGAACCAGCTGATATTTAAGGCCGACAAGACGATCTCTTAATTTATGTATTTCAATAATCAAATCGCGTCATTTTTAATTGCCGGTTAACAGCAGTTTTATAATTCTTCATTTTTTGCAAATTAACAGTTTATTATGTAAAATACGATTATATTATTTAAGAAATATAATAATTACGAGCCGGCCATGGCCGTGGTCAATTGCTTTGAGATGAAATATTTTAATTTTATAGCCTTTTCGGCCGCCCACCGGAGGCATTTTTCGGTAATAAAAGTTTGACAAGGGACGATAGGCCAAACTGCCTATGTATCCCTTGTCTAAAACTTTTAAAACTTTTACTACTGAAAAAGGGTAAATTTGTTCATTCCTCACTCAATAGCATCGTCAATGTAAAGTCTAACAGCACGGGTGAAAGTTGAGATTCCTGTCTAACTCCTTGTCTAGTTCTCGTGTAGTCTGTAGACAACATAAGATTTAAGTGGCATTTCTTCTTGTTCTTTTTATTTTGCACTACAGCCCAACGTGAGCCCTGGCATCCAACGCCAGTTTTCTCTAATGTCTCATATCTGTTGTTGCCATCTTAGTATAACCCCTCACATCCATTCTTCTGGGATATTGAAGTAGCATTTAGTAACGTTTAAAAATTTAATAATGTTTGGCGTTATGTTAATTTTTTTAATATTGCATAATTAAAATTCTTACCATTTGAAATTTTAAACTTTAAGTTCTTGAACAATAAAAAAATTAAAGTAATCAATATAATTTCTATAATCACAGTCTTGTTTGAAATTCTGCTTAACAGTAACCAGCAATAAGTTTTCAGAACTGTCAAGTTTTATTGTTGAAATTTCTTCAAAAGTAATTTTTGTATTGTTTGTAGAGCTGGAGTGGTTTCGACAACCTTACAGTGTTTGGTTAGATCACTCTCAGAATTGGCGAAACCTTTTGTTTGACCCAAAACGTTTCTCGATCCTGGAGAACTGTGGCACTGTAATTCAGAATTTACATATTAAATAAAGAAACATTTTTTTACTTAAAAAAAATAGTGACAATTTTTACTTAGAAAAGTCTTAACTGTTCGTATTTTCCACACTAGGTTTTAACAACTGTGAACATTTCGTTCTATCTTTTAGCTCAGACCAACACCAAACATAAATTGGACGATCCAGTGGTAGTGGCGTACGCAGAAATCAGTCTGGGGGGGGGGGGCTTGAACCTTAGCAGTCCATATATTAGCCTACTCTTCTGTAACTTATAGTATAACAGAGAGTACATATGCCAGTTAATGGTTAACATTTATTAGTAACCATATTACTTTAGTAGGTTTCACATTTTCTTTATTAAAAATGTATTATTCGTGATTGGGGGACTTATAACATAAATGTTCATTCTATTTTTTAATCAGTAATTTTAAAAACAACACTTTTTTAATTAAGAAAGTTGTGTTAGTGGTTATAATCACAAACAGAATTATCACTGTTGCACACCACTATAGAAAAATTATTCCGATTAGTACTTTCAAGCTTCACAGCTCATTGTCACATCGGAAAATCTGATGTGCAACAGTGATAATTCTGTTTGTAATACTTTTTTCTTTCAAAAACTAAATATTTTTAATCGATTTTTTATGTTTATTGTATTATTTAATAACAGATTCATTTTACTTCAATTATACTCTAATATTATACATTAAAGTCAGTAGCACTGGGAATAACGTTTTGGAAAGTTGGTATTTTAACAACTATATATTTCAAAATG
The DNA here is from genome assembly GCA_034769895.1 of Magicicada septendecula. NCBI lineage: Eukaryota > Metazoa > Arthropoda > Insecta > Hemiptera > Cicadidae > Magicicada > Magicicada septendecula. The sequence goes on along the minus strand of CM068371.1, from coordinate 384,063,277 downwards.
TCTTGCTAATAACTAATTGTGTCAATACAAAAAACAGTTTTCCATTAAACTATTATACTTCTTACTGTTATACTACTATTTTACTAATACTTTATTAATAAAAAATTACACAAGTGCATATTAGCTAAATTCTTACAAAATTAACAGCAGTATTTAAAAAATGAAAAAGAAACGATATACAGCAAGTAAGAATCAAGTTAACTATTAATTTATAAACTCAGAGCCGAAACGGGTTTCTAACTCAACAACGCAGTGTTCAACAAAAGGAATATATAAATTTAGCTTGTAGTGTTGTTTCACGTCCAATTCCTGGCCAGCATTTGCTCTATGTGATTGATATGTGATAACAGGAATACTGGAATGATCGCACATAATTGCACCTCCTATTTCACAGGAAATTTGTGGTCAGCTATACTTTCAGTGTGATTTTTACAAAAGAAGGCAAACTTCAGGTTACCATCAATTTGAGATTTATATTGTAATAATAAAATTACTAATGTCTACTATTTTACGTAATAATGAAGACTCGTTTTGTGAAAGAACATTTGTCAGAACAGCCAGGACTTATAGTATCACTATTGTCAGAGAATTCAGAAACAAGCCCCGAAATATTTTTGCCATTGCCACAACACAAGTATCTTGCTGAGACGATGTTGAAGTTGACATAGAACATGCAGGCCTTTCTGCTACACTATCACACTACGCTAGTTTAGTTTTTGTTACAAAGAAATCCAAAATGCTGACTTTCTTTTTGGTACTCTTGTCTTGTCATCAAGTTTGGACTTATTAGTCTCCATCTTTGACGCAACAAACAATCAAATAATCACTAATAAAACTACAAAAACGGCGAATTTAATAAACACCGTACTGCTAAACAAACACAAACGCAACAATGGCGGACGATGACAGCAACGTGTGTACGGGTGGTGCAAGTATCGCCTCTAGTCAATCTACTTGGTACCGGAACAAACCATTTTCTGGTTTAATCCTTGGTGATGATGATCAAAACCGTATTTAACTAAAAGTCTAACTGTACACATTCTTCTATAAACAACTGTATATAAAGATCAATTCAATAGATTTTTCTGTCAGATTTTCATTGGCGTTTTCAGTTTGTCGGTTAGTTATCTTCAACTTGTATACGTTCGGTTAACAATATTTTTCTTTGCAAGTATTAAACTATATAAGTAGCCTGTTGAGCATTTCATACAGTCAAAAAAGTACTGTAAAACAGTGAGAAAAATCAGAACAAAAAAGTACGACAAATGTCAGTGGACCTGCTCTAGCATACCTGCTTTGCAAAATATTACAAATAATTACAGTAATAACTAACAATTAAAAAATGGAAACACAGTAATCTTTCGTCAACAGTTCTCATGGGAACCCACATCTATCGACAACTCTGACGTGTAAATTTTAGGTACGTATGATAATTTTAATTCCAAAAAGCACATCTTACTTTCTTATCATCCATTACCAACTAATTGGGAGGGGGGTGTCAAAAGTAAGCAAAGGAGTTGATAAAATATGAAATTTTCATTTGGCCAACTTTCTAATAAAACCTTACTATTCATATGTCCAACTGATTATTTAAATTTAGAGCGTTAAAGCTTATGTGCTTAATTTTGTTTGAAAATAACACGATTTCATTTATTCTACTTTATTACACTGAGACTTTCGAGTATGACAAAACATTCTTATAAGGACGTTACAAACGCCTGTAGAGGAACCAGGTGTAGGAATGCTACCTTTGGCCCTCTGATCCTGTGATCCTGCTCTGAGATTCATTCGGAGATGTACCCTCCTAAGAAGAACCTAGGAGGTACTTCCGCCCCTAGCGCCGTTGAGAAATCTTCCACTTCCGGCGCAAGGGAGGAAACAAAAGAGAACAGGGATTAAAAAGTACAGTCGAAGTACGAGAAATAAAAGACTCCCTATCCCCCCTAATATTTTTCATAGGACGAGGTAGATAATCTTGAGCTCAACACCCTATTGATCAGGATACCCGTTTCTTCTATTCTCGTCAGCTCTAACCCCCCATGGGATCCCCACTGGGATTGATTACTTCAAAACCTAGGTTACCTAGGTACCTGTTACCTAGGTTCGCCAACTTGGAGAGATGTTTGAAATCGGATAGTAGCGGGTGAACGACTAATTTTGCAATAAAGTCGTAAGGTGCAAATTACTACCCCACTTGAAGTTTCGTTACAGTACACTGGTTTTATAAGTCAAATTTATCGTCAATCAGACGTAGCTTTGCTTCCAATAAGTACAGATTATGGATCGTCTATTGTGTGTGTGTGTGTGTGTGTGTGTGTGTGAGACTATATCTGCTAGAAAGTTAGTGGTTGTTGATTACTTACTAGAAGGTAATGTTGCCTGAGAACGGTCCTGTCGGCGGGTGTGGAGGAAACCACCTCATATCGATTACTTCTTTGTAGTCCGCCTGATTATGGGTTGCAGTATTCTGAAACAGTTGTCATGTAATGTAGGCATAAATCGCGTGCACGTACATCTACGGGGAACAATCAATTTAAACCCAACTTTCGACCGTTAACAATCGATATCGTCTTCAGGAACACAGATGAGCCTTACCGACACATGCACAAATCTAAACTCTGTCAATAACAAAAGATTTTGTTGATAAAAAGTTGTGACGTAAAATAAAATTAAGGTAATGATGTGCAAATAAAAGTTAATATTTTTCCAAAATGTATAACATGAAATTCTCAACTTGCGGACCGTCTAACCGAGTACATACGAGTTCAACCTCAATCCATGTTGATGTCCGATACTTCGATAAGTATAGTTGTGCCAGGAAAGAATGTATGTTGCTTTGTCACACCAAAAATATTTTGGAAAGAATTGGTTTATTCAGAAAACCTATTACGAGGGTCAGTTGAAAAGTTCGCGGGACATCTATAGCTCAGTGATAGAACTAAAATCTAAAATCTAAAAACTAAAGTCGTGTGCTGCAAGACGCGTGAACACCTGTTAATTTTTAGACATATCTGTCAATTTATTCACTTTTTACCAGCTGTTTGAAATTTTCCAGCTACGCGTGTTTTTAAAATGCACAAAATCAAACATCGTGTTATGATGAATTCTCTGTATTAGCGCCAGTGGAAAATTTTAATTAATAATTGATTTTGCCCGTCTTTCAAAACATGCATGACACGTCAATTTTAAACAGCTTCTAAACAGTGAATAAATTGATATATAGATTTGGAAATTTAACAGGAGTTCACATAAAATTCAAATCTTGCAGCACACGAAAAAGTTTAGTTTTACCGCTAAGCTACAGATGTTGGCTCCGCGACCTTTCAACTGACCCTCGTAAGTAGCTATCTCGAATAGTTGTACGCGCCTGTGAAGCTCGCCTTCTGTTAGGCCTAAACAATCATCCAAACGCAGTTTAAATGTACACAATCACACAACCTGAAGAACTAAACTCTTTGGTAAATGTGACACTCGTATTAAATATGCAACTCAATTCGAAGAGCTCTGTACCAAAGCAGTAGACAACGTTTCTTTATTTTTATGTCATCACTACACATCTCATGATCGGTGTAATACTGATCCATTTATGTCATCAATACACATATCATGATCGGTGTAATACTGATCCATTTTATGTCATCACTACACATCTCATGATCGGTGTAATACTGATCCATTTATGCCATCACTACACATCTCATGATCGGTGTAATACTGATCCATTTTCTTGAAATTTATTATACAAATAAAAGGAATTCCTTCCATCGACGGTACACCGTTTTCAAAATTGTCTGGTCAGTTTACCAGATTATCATTTACGCCAAGCTTGTTTTATTTTTTTAGGTTTTAACAGCAAAACAACACTGCACTACTATGTTAATAATATTTTCAAGCTACTATCATTACCTACATTACAAACTTAATCTTTTGCACCAAATAAAAATAATTTATATTCTTTGTAGTGTATAATGACTTATGAAACAGTAGGTATTTTACATTTTTTATTCATTTTGTCACTTTGTACGCTTTGTGATTTAGGACTCTTATTACTCTATCTGTCTCTTGAATTCACTAGAAATGCTAACCTTATTTTCTGTTATTGTTGTAAATTTTTATGTGTTTGATAAATATCAGGCTGCAGTCTTTAAACCTAACTTTCGATATACGTGAACTTCATCAAAAGGTTTAGGTCGGAGTGTTACCATTGTTAGAATTTAAGGCACAAAGTTTCGACCACTAAACTATCTGTGGCCGTCTTCAGATCTTTATGTGGTGGTGGTTTATTCTCTTGACGGTTCACGGGGGTCACTAAACGAATGTTGGGTAGCTTTAAAAGTTTGTGTTTTATGTATTAGTTTAACTTTTTTAATGCGTAGTAGCTTCTGTTACCTGCTGGTATTCTTGTTTTGATTTCTTCGCTTGTTTCATTATTCTCTGTAATTGTGCTTCCGAGATATTTAAATTCTTGGACCTCCTCAAAACTGTGGTTGCTTATTCTTATTCTTCCTTTTTCTCTTCTTTCATTCCTTGTCATCAAAATATTCTTTGTTTTCTTTTAATTTATTTTTAATCCGGCCTTTTGTTCCTCTCTTTACAATTCCTGATATGTTGCCACTAGCGCTTGTTATAGCTCTTGCTATAATTACCACGTCGTCTGCATATGCTAGGTATTGGAACGATCTGTTATATGTATTTCCTCCAGGGTTTATTTATATCCTTCTTATACATCTCTCCAATACTAGACTGAATAGCACTGAGGAAAGCAGATTAAAAAATATATTCAAATCCAGGAATGCATAAAAAATGTCACAAAAATACACTACGGTAATCAGACTTGTAATAACATATGAAAGTGGGAAATGAGTGGTGAAATTGGAAGATATGAAAAACCTTGGTATTTTGGAGAGGAAAATTTTGGGAAAAATTTAAGGACCAGTGTGGGACCAAGAGATGCGGAGGATAAGAAAGAATCGTGAGATAAGAGACCTTTATAAACAAGGCCCAAAGGTTGAGATGGTTGGGGCACGTGGTGAGAATGAGAAGTGATCGAGGCCCAAAAATGGCATTGGAAAGGAAGCCGGAGGGAGTAAAGAGGAGAGGACTTCCGAGAAGGAGATGGTGTGAATATGTGGAAGGGGATTTGAGGGAGACGCGAGTAGTAGGTTGGAGGAGTAAGGCTCTGGAGAGAGAAGAATGGAGGAGCAGTCCAGGGTTCTACAGGGACCGTAGTGATAGAGGGGAGAGAGTATTAGTTTAACTTACACCTGAAGACGATCACTGATTGTTTAATGGTCGACACGTTGTGATATAAATTATAATAACGGTAGCAGTCCAACTTAATCTGGAAATCAGGCTGCAAGTTACACAGTAGGTGCTAATATGTTTGCAGTCAACAGTGATTTAGAAAAAGTTGAAGAATGTTGGCTTGAACTACTTATGATAGAAATACCTTTTTTTTTAGAAATGTTATGGAACATAAGTAAACGCATGTTCCTCAGTTTTAATTTTAATTTTATTATCACTTCTTGTACTTACTCTTTCTCCGCCAGGACAGTTGATAAGATTAATCTTGTAACTGTAAATGTCGAAGTATCCGACGGGAATGTCAGAATCGTTCCTAGCTTGCACCATGAAACCCTTGAACTTACGCGGGTAGTACGTTTTGATAGTGAACACGACGCACTGATTGGCGAAAATCTCGGTTTTGTCAAGCAGAAACCTGTAGGGACAGGGACCGGTTTGCGGTTGGCCACCGTGGCTGGGGTCCATAGTCTCGCAAGCGTAGGTCGCTGCTCCTTGCGGTGTCGACTCCACGACTTCTAACACAAGCCACACAATCCATGCCATCATCATCATCATCATCACCATAACCTGTTATACACGAAACACATTGCCTGAGCTTTTACCATTTAATTTTGTTGTGTTGAATTTGATAGTTTCATGAGTTTTATTGAAATTTATGATGAAATTTCGCGAATGATACTTGGACTAATTTATGAAAATAGAACTGGAAAATTCGCTGAATGAGAAGATGAATGAGAAGACATGATATGTTTACACCTAATAGGATTTGAAAGCTGAAGGTTTTTCATGTAAAAACAGAGGAAGATCGCAATTGGGATGTTTGGAATGTGTATTGGAGGGTTTGAAGACAATGAAACTGAGGAGATGGGAGGAAACGATTAAGGATATGAATGCGTGGGGGACGATTGTAAAGAAGGCAAAGATTCATAACTCAGTCCTCTAATTCAAAACGGAGATACCGTGCTATCTGTTAAATCTATTAGAACTTTGTAGGCATACGTAAGTGATTACAGACTGGAAACCGAATGGGCCAAGAAGAAGACGATGACCCGGTAAGAGATGAACAGGTGGAATGCTGGAAGGACTCAGGTTAATGGGAGTTTCAGTTGGGAAAGAATGGTTGGCAAAAGAGACAAATGGTAAGAAGTGGTTGACCTACATCAGCTAAAATCTGCCAAGGGTTGTATCGCCACAGGTATAAGAATAAATGTAATAATCATAAAATATACATTTTTGGCAGACCAAGAGCTTTATAAATATTTCGCTTTTTGAGCGAAGAAGGAGAGTCATTCTGGCATTAGTTTCCATATCTTGCCGTGCTTCTTTTTTTTATTCGCAACCCACCTGGTCGTCCTCTCTTATTCTTACATTACCAATCTCTTTCGGCCATATATCTCACTGTTACCTTCCCAACCATTCTATTTACACAACCCAGCTACTGTTGGCTTGATTCTCTCATCATATTGCCTTTCTTTTCAATGTACGAAATTTTCTTTTCGTAGAGTTGTATTCTTCTCGTTAGTTCTTATTACATTTCAGTCTTGTGTTTCTTTCTATTTTTTATTTTTATTTATCTCTGTCTTCTCAAAAGACGTATTCTTCGTGTTCAGATGACGAGATTTACTGTCATATACTGCTGGTTCCTCTGAGTTTTGTTCAATAAATTCTACATTTTACACGTATGAACATTTAAGCTCTCATTGACTTTGGAAAGGCATTTGATAAAGTGAATAGGGGGGGGCTGTGGACAATAATGGCAAAGAAAGGGATCTCACAACACCTCAATAGAGCCATACAAAATCTTTATGTGGAAAACAAAATCTTAATTGAGACAGAAATACGAAGCACAACTACTAGTGTGGGCCATCAATTGTAGAGTACGACAAGGGTACGACCTTCTCTTTTTGATTTATGTCATCCACACTTGGCAGATGAACCTTTCAGAACATTTTATGCCTGGTAACTGTACAGCTGACACGTTGTTATTTGGTGATAACCTGGCTATCCTGTCGAACTAAGAAAGCGACTTGCAGATGACTGTACACTCTCATTGAGTCGAATCTGTAAGGATTTCACATTGAAGGTTACAGATGCTCACATTGCAGACCAAGGTGATGGCTTTTCATGGAGCTGATCCAATACAAAAAAAATTGTAGATAGTACTGTTCTGTAGCAGGTCAGTAACTTTGAATCTGTAATGTGTTACATTGCAAACAATGATGTAGTGCACAAGCTGCAGAAGTCTAACCATAATGTGGGACCAACCGGAGAATTCTAAAAACAACGAGTATGAAAACGCCTAAAGATCTATAAGGTGATGGTTCTTCCCACACTTCTATAGGTCTGAGGATTGGAATTAATGAAATTCCAATTCTCAGGCCGGTCGTGTTCAAGCGGACGAAATAAGATTTCTCAGGCATGTAGGATGCCGCAACTGACGTTTTTATTGTTAAAATAAATATTCTATTTGATTATTCTTCAACTATAATTAGTTACTTTGTTAGTTAAAATACAAAAAATGTTAACCACTATGAGGTCTATGTAACGGAAAATTTGACCAATTTATAATTTTAATAAATAAGATATGCTGAAAATAGAAATAAGGGTGTGTTTGAGAAAACAGAGAGGCATGTAGGCGTGAGAAAGCGAGGTGGGAATAATGTGAAAACAGAATTACTTGCTAAAAGCTTGATAATGCATGTACGGTATGTTAAGGCACGATTTGGGACACTACGGTCATAAACTGTATTATGTTTCAGAAATAAGGGTGTTTACCAAATGTTGTAAACCCTAAGTGCATATAACAATAGCTGGCGTGGGAAAGCGATCTTGTTGTGCAAGTGAGATAGAAAGAGACGCTACTTTCTGTAAACACGTGTGCGCGGAGAAACGGTGGGCGAATTAGAAAAAGCGTCATACGTTACGCGGGAAGTTTTAGTTAAGCAGATTGGTTGAATTCGTATTTAGCGGTAGTTTGGACCTATCGCAGCGTTTTGTCGTAGTTCGTAAGTAAGGGAAACTTGAGGCATGTATATATTGTGAACTTAGAGGAAATAAGAGCAGTCTTCTTGATATCGGCAGAATTATACGGAGAGACTCGTGTACGTTGTTTTGCGTCAAATAATATAGATATTTTAATAATTAACGGAAAAATCAGTAAATCTCTCAGAAATAACAAAGTACGGGAACACTATAATTATTAATATTAAAGTTATAAAGAAAGTTTCAGAAATCATAATAAGTCAAAGAGTATATAATCGAAGTTAATAATAAATTATAATAAATAATAAATACATACGAAGTTCTGTTAATTCTTTACGTGGCGGTAATTTGCGGAAGGAGGCGTTGGAGTTCGAAAGAAAGTTGCGACGGTATAAATTAGTCGGCCAAACGCGACGTGAAATGAGTTAAATGCACTTAAGTTATATTTTGTCATCTTTGTGTCCAGTGTAATTATACAACATAATTAGAGGTATAATCCATATGTTAGTGTAGTGCACTTGCGATAAAGTGAATTGTGCAAGTTTAACCAGAATCAACACGACGACGGCTGCTGACGAACCACCGATCTACAATAGCTTCAGGACCACGCACTTTGGAAGGATTTACGCAAGTAAAGAATAATGAACATTTAATTTCTATTTTTTGATGACTAAACATATGTTGTATGCAACATAGTGACTCAATCTGTCATAAAGGACTCACTGCTAGTTAATCATATTTAAATTTTTTCAATAAGTAATTCAATTCATATAAGAAGATTTTAATTTTGTAATGTATAAATACAAATTGTCATTAAAGTGATTATCATACTTTAATTTGTGTTTATTATTACTGGCGCCCTGAGGTAAATCAAGAGTCGGTACACTAGAATAAGTACCATAAACTATTATAGGAATTATTATATATCATATTTGGTAAAGATAGTTTGTGATCTTATTTTTCACATGCTCATAGGCCAACATAATTTTCAAATCAATAATTTTAACTCTTTTACAAAGTCCTAGCAAGAAGTGTATTACATTCTGTCGCCCGGAACGTGGGACACGATTGAGTCACTATTAAATAAATTATAAATTAAGAACAAGTAGAAATTAAGAAATAGTATAAAACATAGTTTATGATTTTATGATTACGCGAAGTAGAAGTAGGGGAAACAAGGACATACAAAACAACATTTCTAACCTATACAGCAACATGAGCACAAACACAAGTAACCAAAGCAACGCTATGGAGTTCCAAATAAATAATCAACTAGGCGATCCAGACACACTCGCAGACATTTCAGAGGACGATGAAGCGTCAGGGACGCGGGGACTAAACGGACAGGACGATGTAAACGCAGAAACACAACAATTTACACCAACAGTAGTAACAGAAGTCCAAGAACGACCGGTAAGTCAGACACCACCAGAGACAGACAAAAACACTGATATCTACACAATACTAGAACAGATACTGAAACAATCAGAACAAACAGAAAAACGACTGACAATTCAAATACAACAAGTACAAGAAGAATCGAGAAATACAAAAGAACAAATCTGACAACAAATTGCTGAATATGCGAAAAAAAAAACAGAACAACGGTTAGAACAACATGAGGTGAGATTAGAACAAGCACTACAACAAATGAACGAACGAATCCAGAAACAACACGTGGAAATAAGAAACAAAATCTAAGACAATACCAATAAGAATACTGAGATTAGTATGAAACTAAACAGCAATTCGTAGGGTTGGAAGAACGGCATAGCAACAATATGCAAGTCGTAAGTGAAAACATCGAAATAAATAACAAAAGATATGAAGACGATACGGTGAGCGAAAATATCGACCGTGAGTCGGAAGAAACAGAAATAGTAGTTATGTCAGATGAATCAGAATCACCTGTAATGATGGATGTTGATGAAGGGAGGAATTTAAATATGGATAGAACAGGTGAAGATGAAACGCCTCCTTTACATGTTACTAATCATGATGTTGACGAAGCAATAGAACTCGAAAAAGATCCATTAACCCCTTACTGGCCAGCTATTCATGGTTGCCGGAGTGCCGAAGACTTCCAGTGTCTTAGCGGTATGTCAGAAGAAGATACAGCAGATCCGTGGGAGATTAAACCATCCCAAACACATGTACGTAAATCCAGACCTCACAGCCGCAGAGAAAAACATTCATCAAGAAGTCGTCATGCATCATCCAGTCACAGAAAAGGACATCATCATTCACGGTCTCACAGAGATGAACATCGAAGACACAATCGGGATAAAGTAACTATGAAAGAAGAAAATGCTTTATTAAGCTGCTTAGAGTTTCGAAGTCATCGAAACAAAGAAGCACTCAAGTCTCGTAAAGAAGAAAAACAGAAAGAGAAAGAAAGACAAGAAAGAGAGTTACACAGAGAAGGACGTCTAGAATTAGAACGAATAATAGAAATATATAGAAAGGAGATAGAGGTGAGGAGGCAAGGACGACAAGATAAAGAGCATAGCAGCAGTAGAGAGAAAAAACGAGAAGATTTTGAAGCAATGGAGAAAGAAACCCAAAACTTACACGCACGCACACACACACACACACACACACACACACACACACACACACACACACACACACACACACACACACACACACACACACACACACACACACACACACACACACACACACACACACACACACACACACACACACACACACACACACACACACACACACAGAAACACCACAAAAAAAATTGAAAACATAATGTAACAGCACACATCCGTATATTAATGTAGTAGTAATAGGTAGAAAAATAAATGTAAGGAAAGTCAATGTAATAACGTATAAGGAAAGTTAGTTATATAAGAAATTACGAATGTTTAGAAAATAAGTAAATAAGAATGGTCACCAGATGTTTAAAAAGGGAAATTGTTGTGTGTAACAGATGCTATTGAAAGAGAAAGTAGACCACCCACATTTTAAAGAGTTGTTGACAAGTCAGGTAGAGAGAGACGAATAAGTTGTTTGTAAACAAGTCATAAAAGCAGACCAACCCTTAAGGTCTAGTATTCAATAATGAATGTATTAGGAGTAGTGTTGTAATAAAATACTCACCTAATTATACTAACAAATTTAAGGCAAATACGTAAATTGAATATGTTGTTAATTTTAATTATAATGAATGTATTAATTATGTCAAGTTAATAGAATATCGAACACAGTACGTATAATTATAATAATTTTAGGGACGCATCAATTAAACTAGTTTACAATTTTGAAAAAATTGAAAGTTAGTTTAATGGGGGGACTTATGTAACGGAAAATTTGACCTATTTATAATTTTAATAAATAAGATATGCTGAAAATAGAAATAAGGGTGTGTTTGAGAAAACAGAGAGGCATGTAGGCGTGAGAAAGCGAGGTGGGAATAATGTGAAAACAGAATTACTTGCTAAAAGCTTGATAATGCATGTACGGTATGTTAAGGCACGATTTGGGACACTACGGTCATAAACTGTATTATGTTTCAGAAATAAGGGTGTTTACCAAATGTTGTAAACCCTAAGTGCATATAACAATAGCTGGCGTGGGAAAGCGATCTTGTTGTGCAAGTGAGATAGAAAGAGACGCTACTTTCTGTAAACACGTGTGCGCGGAGAAACGGTGGGCGAATTAGAAAAAGCGTCATACGTTACGCGGGAAGTTTTAGTTAAGCAGATTGGTTGAATTCGTATTTAGCGGTAGTTTGGACCTATCGCAGCGTTTTGTCGTAGTTCGTAAGTAAGGGAAACTTGAGGCATGTATATATTGTGAACTTAGAGGAAATAAGAGCAGTCTTCTTGATATCGGCAGAATTATACGGAGAGACTCGTGTACGTTGTTTTGCGTCAAATAATATAGATATTTTAATAATTAACGGAAAAATCAGTAAATCTCTCAGAAATAACAAAGTTCGGGAACACTATAATTATTAATATTAAAGTTATAAAGAAAGTTTCAGAAATCATAATAAGTCAAAGAGTATATAATCGAAGTTAATAATAAATTATAATAAATAATAAATACATACGAAGTTCTGTTAATTCTTTACGTGGCGGTAATTTGCGGAAGGAGGCGTTGGAGTTCGAAAGAAAGTTGCGACGGTATAAATTAGTCGGCCAAACGCGACGTGAAGTGAGTTAAATGCACTTAAGTTATATTTTGTCATCTTTGTGTCCAGTGTAATTATACAACATAATTAGAGGTATAATCCATATGTTAGTGTAGTGCACTTGTGATAAAGTGTATTGTGCAAGTTTAACCAGAATCAACACGACGACGGCTGCTGACGAACCACCGATCTACAATAGCTTCAGGACCACGCACTTTGGAAGGATTTACGCAAGTAAAGAATAATGAACATTTAATTTCTATTTTTTGATGACTAAACATATGTTGTATGCAACATAGTGACTCAATCTGTCATAAAGGACTCACTGCTAGTTAATCATATTTAAATTTTTTCAATAAGTAATTCAATTCATATAAGAAGATTTTAATTTTGTAATGTATAAATACAAATTGTCATTAAAGTGATTATCATACTTTAATTTGTGTTTATTATTACTGGCGCCCTGAGGTAAATCAAGAGTCGGTACACTAGAATAAGTACCATAAACTATTATAGGAATTATTATATATCATATTTGGTAAAGATAGTTTGTGATCTTATTTTTCACATGCTCATAGGCCAACATAATTTTCAAATCAATAATTTTAACTCTTTTACAAAGTCCTAGCAAGAAGTGTATTACATTCTGTCGCCCGGAACGTGGGACACGATTGAGTCACTATTAAATAAATTATAAATTAAGAACAAGTAGAAATTAAGAAATAGTATAAAACATAGTTTATGATTTTATGATTACGCGAAGTAGAAGTAGGAGAAACAAGGACATACAAAACAACATTTCTAACCTATACAGCAACATGAGCACAAACACAAGTAACCAAAGCAACGCTATGGAGTTCCAAATAAATAATCAACTAGGCGATCCAGACACACTCGCAGACATTTCAGAGGACGATGAAGCGTCAGGGACGCGGGGACTAAACGGACAGGACGATGTAAACGCAGAAACACAACAATTTACACCAACAGTAGTAACAGAAGTCCAAGAACGACCGGTAAGTCAGACACCACCAGAGACAGACAAAAACACTGATATCTACACAATACTAGAACAGATACTGAAACAATCAGAACAAACAGAAAAACGACTGACAATTCAAATACAACAAGTACAAGAAGAATCGAGAAATACAAAAGAACAAATCTGACAACAAATTGCTGAATATGCGAAAAAAAAACAGAACAACGGTTAGAACAACATGAGGTGAGATTAGAACAAGCACTACAACAAATGAACGAACGAATCCAGAAACAACACGTGGAAATAAGAAACAAAATCTAAGACAATACCAATAAGAATACTGAGATTAGTATGAAACTAAACAGCAATTCGTAGGGTTGGAAGAACGGCATAGCAACAATATGCAAGTCGTAAGTGAAAACATCGAAATAAATAACAAAAGATATGAAGACGATACGGTGAGCGAAAATATCGACCGTGAGTCGGAAGAAACAGAAATAGTAGTTATGTCAGATGAATCAGAATCACCTGTAATGATGGATGTTGATGAAGGGAGGAATTTAAATATGGATAGAACAGGTGAAGATGAAACGCCTCCTTTACATGTTACTAATCATGATGTTGACGAAGCAATAGAACTCGAAAAAGATCCATTAACCCCTTACTGGCCAGCTATTCATGGTTGCCGGAGTGCCGAAGACTTCCAGTGTCTTAGCGGTATGTCAGAAGAAGATACAGCAGATCCGTGGGAGACTAAACCATCCCAAACACATGTACGTAAATCCAGACCTCACAGCCGCAGAGAAAAACATTCATCAAGAAGTCGTCATGCATCATCCAGTCACAGAAAAGGACATCATCATTCACGGTCTCACAGAGATGAACATCGAAGACACAATCGGGATAAAGTAACTATGAAAGAAGAAAATTCTTTATTAAGCTGCTTAGAGTTTCGAAGTCATCGAAACAAAGAAGCACTCAAGTCTCGTAAAGAAGAAAAACAGAAAGAGAAAGAAAGACAAGAAAGAGAGTTACACAGAGAAGGACGTCTAGAATTAGAACGAATAATAGAAATATATAGAAAGGAGATAGAGGTGAGGAGGCAAGGACGACAAGATAAAGAGCATAGCAGCAGTAGAGAGAAAAAACGAGAAGATTTTGAAGCAATGGAGAAAGAAACCCAAAACTTACACGCACACACACACACACACACACACACACACACACACACACACACAGAAACACCACAAAAAAAATTGAAAACATAATGTAACAGCACACATCCGTATATTAATGTAGTAGTAATAGGTAGAAAAATAAATGTAAGGAAAGTCAATGTAATAACGTATAAGGAAAGTTAGTTATATAAGAAATTACGAATGTTTAGAAAATAAGTAAATAAGAATGGTCACCAGATGTTTAAAAAGGGAAATTGTTGTGTGTAACAGATGCTATTGAAAGAGAAAGTAGACCACCCACATTTTAAAGAGTTGTTGACAAGTCAGGTAGAGAGAGACGAATAAGTTGTTTGTAAACAAGTCATAAAAGCAGACCAACCCTTAAGGTCTAGTATTCAATAATGAATGTATTAGGAGTAGTGTTGTAATAAAATACTCACCTAATTATACTAACAAATTTAAGGCAAATACGTAAATTGAATATGTTGTTAATTTTAATTATAATGAATGTATTAATTATGTCAAGTTAATAGAATATCGAACACAGTACGTATAATTATAATAATTTTAGGGACGCATCAATTAAACTAGTTTACAATTTTGAAAAAATTGAAAGTTAGTTTAATGGGGGGACTTATGTAACGGAAAATTTGACCTATTTATAATTTTAATAAATAAGATATGCTGAAAATAGAAATAAGGGTGTGTTTGAGAAAACAGAGAGGCATGTAGGCGTGAGAAAGCGAGGTGGGAATAATGTGAAAACAGAATTACTTGCTAAAAGCTTGATAATGCATGTACGGTATGTTAAGGCACGATTTGGGACACTACGGTCATAAACTGTATTATGTTTCAGAAATAAGGGTGTTTACCAAATGTTGTAAACCCTAAGTGCATATAACAATAGCTGGCGTGGGAAAGCGATCTTGTTGTGCAAGTGAGATAGAAAGAGACGCTACTTTCTGTAAACACGTGTGCGCGGAGAAACGGTGGGCGAATTAGAAAAAGCGTCATACGTTACACGGGAAGTTTTAGTTAAGCAGATTGGTTGAATTCGTATTTAGCGGTAGTTTGGACCTATCGCAGCGTTTTTGTCGTAGTTCGTAAGTAAGGGAAACTTGAGGCATGTATATATTGTGAACTTAGAGGAAATAAGAGCAGTCTTCTTGATATCGGCAGAATTATACGGAGAGACTCGTGTACGTTGTTTTGCGTCAAATAATATAGATATTTTAATAATTAACGGAAAAATCAGTAAATCTCTCAGAAATAACAAAGTTCGGGAACACTATAATTATTAATATTAAAGTTATAAAGAAAGTTTCAGAAATCATAATAAGTCAAAGAGTATATAATCGAAGTTAATAATAAATTATAATAAATAATAAATTCATACGAAGTTCTGTTAATTCTTTACGTGGCGGTAATTTGCGGAAGGAGGCGTTGGAGTTCGAAAGAAAGTTGCGACGGTATAAATTAGTCGGCCAAACGCGACGTGAAGTGAGTTAAATGCACTTAAGTTATATTTTGTCATCTTTGTGTCCAGTGTAATTATACAACATAATTAGAGGTATAATCCATATGTTAGTGTAGTGCACTTGTGATAAAGTGAATTGTGCAAGTTTAACCAAAATCAACACGACGACGGCTGCTGACGAACCACCGATCTACAATAGCTTCAGGACCACGCACTTTGGAAGGATTTACGCAAGTAAAGAATAATGAACATTTAATTTCTATTTTTTGATGACTAAACATATGTTGTATGCAACATAGTGACTCAATCTGTCATAAAGGACTCACTGCTAGTTAATCATATTTAAATTTTTTCAATAAGTAATTCAATTCATATAAGAAGATTTTAATTTTGTAATGTATAAATACATATTGTCATTAAAGTGATTATCATACTTTAATTTGTGTTTATTATTACTGGCGCCCTGAGGTAAATCAAGAGTCGGTACACTAGAATAAGTACCATAAACTATTATAGGAATTATTATATATCATATTTGGTAAAGATAGTTTGTGATCTTATTTTTCACATGCTCATAGGCCAACATAATTTTCAAATCAATAATTTTAACTCTTTTACAAAGTCCTAGGAAGAAGTGTATTACATTCTGTCGCCCGGAACGTGGGACACGATTGAGTCACTATTAAATAAATTATAAATTAAGAACAAGTAGAAATTAAGAAATAGTATAAAACATAGTTTATGATTTTATGATTACGCGAAGTAGCAGTAGGAGAAACAAGGACATACAAAACAACATTTCTAACCTATACAGCAACATGAGCACAAACACAAGTAACCAAAGCAACGCTATGGAGTTCCAAATAAATAATCAACTAGGCGATCCAGACACACTCGCAGACATTTCAGAGGACGATGAAGCGTCAGGGACGCGGGGACTAAACGGACAGGACGATGTAAACGCAGAAACACAACAATTTACACCAACAGTAGTAACAGAAGTCCAAGAACGACCGGTAAGTCAGACACCACCAGAGACAGACAAAAACACTGATATCTACACAATACTAGAACAGATACTGAAACAATCAGAACAAACAGAAAAACGACTGACAATTCAAATACAACAAGTACAAGAAGAATCGAGAAATACAAAAGAACAAATCTGACAACAAATTGCTGAATATGCGAAAATAAAACAGAACAACGGTTAGAACAACTTGAGGTGAGATTAGAACAAGCACTACAACAAATGAACGAACGAATCCAGAAACAACACGTGGAAATAAGAAACCAAATCCAAGACAATACCAATAAGATTACTGAGATTAGTATGAAACTAAACAGCAATTCGTAGGGTTGGAAGAACGGCATAGCAACAATATGCAAGTCGTAAGTGAAAACATCGAAATAAATAACAAAAGATATGAAGACGATACGGTGAGCGAAAATATCGACCGTGAGTCGGAAGAAACAGAAATAGTAGTTATGTCAGATGAATCAGAATCACCTGTAATGATGGATGTTGATGAAGGGAGGAATTCAAATATGGATAGAAGAGGTGAAGATGAAACGCCTCCTTTACATGTTACTAATCATGATGTTGACGAAGCAATAGAACTCGAAAAAGAACCATTAACCCCTTACTGGCCAGCTATTCATGGTTGCCGGAGTGCCGAAGACTTCCAGTGTCTTAGCAGTATGTCAGAAGAAGATACAGCAGATCCGTGGGAGATTAAACCATCCCAAACACATGTACGTAAATCCAGACCTCACAGCCGCAGAGAAAAACATTCATCAAGAAGTCGTCATGCATCATCCAGTCACAGAAAAGGACATCATCATTCACGGTCTCACAGAGATGAACATCGAAGACACAATCGGGATAAAGTAACTATGAAAGAAGAAAATGCTTTATTAAGCTGCTTAGAGTTTCGAAGTCATCGAAACAAAGAAGCACTCAAGTCTCGTAAAGAAGAAAAACAGAAAGAGAAAGAAAGACAAGAAAGAGAGTTACACAGAGAAGGACGTCTAGAATTAGAACGAATAATAGAAATATATAAAAAGGAGATAGAGGTAAGGAGGCAAGGACGACAAGATAAAGAGCATAGCAGCAGTAGAGAGAAAAAACGAGAAGATTTTGAAGCAATGGAGAAAGAAACCCAAAACTTACACGCACGCACGCACCCACACACACACACACACACACCCACACACACACACACACACACACACACACACACACACACACACACACACACACACACACACACACACACACACACACACACACACACACACACACACACACAGAAACACCACAAAAAAAATTGAAAACATAATGTAACAGCACACATCCGTATATTAATGTAGTAGTAATAGGAAGAAAAATAAATGTAAGGAAAGTCAATGTAATAACGTATAAGGAAAGTTAGTTATATAAGAAATTACGAATGTTTAGAAAATAAGTAAATAAGAATGGTCACCAGATGTTTAAAAAGGGAAATTGTTGTGTGTAACAGATGCTATTGAAAGAGAAAGTAGACCACCCTTTTTTTTACAGAGTTGTTGACAAGTCAGGTAGAGAGAGACGAATAAGTTGTTTGTAAACAAGTCATAAAAGCAGACCAACCCTTAAGATCTAGTATTCAATAATGAATGTATTAGGAGTAGTGTTGTAATAAAATACTCACCTAATTATACTAAGAAATTTAAGGCAAATACGTAAATTGAATATGTTGTTAATTTTAATTATAATGAATGTATTAATTATGTCAAGTTAATAGAATATCGAACACAGTACGTATAATTATAATAATTTTAGGGACGCATCAATTAAACTAGTTTACAATTTTGAAAAAATTGAAAGTTAGTTTAATGGGGGGACTTATGTAACGGAAAATTTGACCTATTTATAATTTTAATAAATAAGATATGCTGAAAATAGAAATAAGGGTGTGTTTGAGAAAACAGAGAGGCATGTAGGCGTGAGAAAGCGAGGTGGGAATAATGTGAAAACAGAATTACTTGCTAAAAGCTTGATAATGCATGTACGGTATGTTAAGGCACGATTTGGGACACTACGGTCATAAACTGTATTATGTTTCAGAAATAAGGGTGTTTACCAAATGTTGTAAACCCTAAGTGCATATAACAATTCCTGGCGTGGGAAAGCAATCTTGTTGTGCAAGTGAGATAGAAAGAGACGCTACTTTCTGTAAACACGTGTGCGCGGAGAAACGGTGGGCGAATTAGAAAAAGCGTCATACGTTACGCGGGAAGTTTTAGTTAAGCAGATTGGTTGAATTCGTATTTAGCGGTAGTTTGGACCTATCGCAGCGTTTTGTCGTAGTTCGTAAGTAAGGGAAACTTGAGGCATGTATATATTGTGAACTTAGAGGAAATAAGAGCAGTCTTCTTGATATCGGCAGAATTATACGGAGAGACTCGTGTACGTTGTTTTGCGTCAAATAATATAGATATTTTAATAATTAACGGAAAAATCAGTAAATCTCTCAGAAATAACAAAGTTCGGGAACACTATAATTATTAATATTAAAGTTATAAAGAAAGTTTCAGAAATCATAATAAGTCAAAGAGTATACAATCGAAGATAATAATAAATTATAATAAATAATAAATAAATACGAAGTTCTGTTAATTCTTTACGTGGCGGTAATTTGCGGAAGGAGGCGTTGGAGTTCGAAAGAAAGTTGCGACGGTATAAATTAGTCGGCCAAACGCGACGTGAAGTGAGTTAAATGCACTTAAGTTATATTTTGTCATCTTTGTGTCCAGTGTAATTATACAACATAATTAGAGGTATAATCCATATGTTAGTGTAGTGCACTTGTGATAAAGTGAATTGTGCAAGTTTAACCAAAATCAATACGACGACGGCTGCTGACGAACCACCGATCTACAATAGCTTCAGGACCACGCACTTTGGAAGGATTTACGCAAGTAAAGAATAATGAACATTTAATTTCAATTTTTTGATGACTAAACATATGTTGTATGCAACATAGTGACTCAATCTGTCATAAAGGACTCACTGCTAGTTAATCATATTTAAATTTTTTCAATAAGTAATTCAATTCATATAAGAAGATTTTAATTTTGTAATGTATAAATACATATTGTCATTAAAGTGATTATCATACTTTAATTTGTGTTTATTATTACTGGCGCCCTGAGGTAAATCAAGAGTCGGTACACTAGAATAAGTACCATAAACTATTATAGGAATTATTATATATCATATTTGGTAAAGATAGTTTGTGATCTTATTTTTCACATGCTCATAGGCCAACATAATTTTCAAATCAATAATTTTAACTCTTTTACAAAGTCCTAGGAAGAAGTGTATTACATTCTGTCGCCCGGAACGTGGGACACGATTGAGTCACTATTAAATAAATTATAAATTAAGAACAAGTAGAAATTAAGAAATAGTATAAAACATAGTTTATGATTTTATGATTACGCGAAGTAGCAGTAGGAGAAACAAGGACATACAAAACAACATTTCTAACCTATACAGCAACATGAGCACAAACACAAGTAACCAAAGCAA
The DNA here is from genome assembly GCA_034769895.1 of Magicicada septendecula. Taxonomy (NCBI): domain Eukaryota; kingdom Metazoa; phylum Arthropoda; class Insecta; order Hemiptera; family Cicadidae; genus Magicicada; species Magicicada septendecula. The sequence continues at coordinate 384,042,628 of CM068371.1, read as the reverse complement.
CGCTATGGAGTTCCAAATAAATAATCAACTAGGCGATCCAGACACACTCGCAGACATTTCAGAGGACGATGAAGCGTCAGGGACGCGGGGACTAAACGGACAGGACGATGTAAACGCAGAAACACAACAATTTACACCAACAGTAGTAACAGAAGTCCAAGAACGACCGGTAAGTCAGACACCACCAGAGACAGACAAAAACACTGATATCTACACAATACTAGAACAGATACTGAAACAATCAGAACAAACAGAAAAACGACTGACAATTCAAATACAACAAGTACAAGAAGAATCGAGAAATACAAAAGAACAAATCTGACAACAAATTGCTGAATATGCGAAAATAAAACAGAACAACGGTTAGAACAACATGAGGTGAGATTAGAACAAGCACTACAACAAATGAACGAACGAATCCAGAAACAACACGTGGAAATAAGAAACCAAATCCAAGACAATACCAATAAGATTACTGAGATTAGTATGAAACTAAACAGCAATTCGTAGGGTTGGAAGAACGGCATAGCAACAATATGCAAGTCGTAAGTGAAAACATCGAAATAAATAACAAAAGATATGAAGACGATACGGTGAGCGAAAATATCGACCGTGAGTCGGAAGAAACAGAAATAGTAGTTATGTCAGATGAATCAGAATCACATGTAATGATGGATGTTGATGAAGGGAGGAATTCAAATATGGATAGAAGAGGTGAAGATGAAACGCCTCATTTACATGTTACTAATCATGATGTTGACGAAGCAATAGAACTCGAAAAAGAACCATTAACCCCTTACTGGCCAGCTATTCATGGTTGCCGGAGTACCGAAGACTTCCAGTGTCTTAGCAGTATGTCAGAAGAAGATACAGCAGATCCGTGGGAGATTAAACCATCCCAAACACATGTACGTAAATCCAGACCTCACAGCCGCAGAGAAAAACATTCATCAAGAAGTCGTCATGCATCATCCAGTCACAGAAAAGGACATCATCATTCACGGTCTCACAGAGATGAACATCGAAGACACAATCGGGATAAAGTAACTATGAAAGAAGAAAATGCTTTATTAAGCTGCTTAGAGTTTCGAAGTCATCGAAACAAAGAAGCACTCAAGTCTCGTAAAGAAGAAAAACAGAAAGAGAAAGAAAGACAAGAAAGAGAGTTACACAGAGAAGGACGTCTAGAATTAGAACGAATAATAGAAATATATAAAAAGGAGATAGAGGTAAGGAGGCAAGGACGAGAAGATAAAGAGCATAGCAGCAGTAGAGAGAAAAAACGAGAAGATTTTGAAGCAATGGAGAAAGAAACCCAAAACTTACACGCACACACACACACACACACACACACACACACACACACACACACACACACACACACACACACACACACACACACACACACACACACACACACACACACACACACACACACACACACACACACACACACACACACACACATACATACACACACACACACACACAGAAACACCACAAAAAAAATTGAAAACATAATGTAACAGCACACATCCGTATATTAATGTAGTAGTAATAGGTAGAAAAATAAATGTAAGGAAAGTCAATGTAATAACGTATAAGGAAAGTTAGTTATATAAGAAATTACGAATGTTTAGAAAATAAGTAAATAAGAATGGTCACCAGATGTTTAAAAAGGGAAATTGTTGTGTGTAACAGATGCTATTGAAAGAGAAAGTAGACCACCCTTTTTTTTACAGAGTTGTTGACAAGTCAGGTAGCGAGAGAATAATAAGTTGTTTGTAAACAAGTCATAAAAGCAGACCAACCCTTAAGGTCTAGTATTCAATAATGAATGTATTAGGAGTAGTGTTGTAATAAAATACTCACCTAATTATACTAAGAAATTTAAGGCAAATACGTAAATTGAATATGTTGTTAATTTTAATTATAATGAATGTATTAATTATGTCAAGTTAATAGAATATCGAACACAGTACGTATAATTATAATAATTTTAGGGACGCATCAATTAAACTAGTTTACAATTTTGAAAAAATTGAAAGTTAGTTTAATGGGGGGACTTATGTAACGGAAAATTTGACCTATTTATAATTTTAATAAATAAGATATGCTGAAAATAGAAATAAGGGTGTGTTTGAGAAAACGGAGAGGCATGTAGGCATGAGAAAGCGAGGTGGGAATAATGTGAAAACAGAATTACTTGCTAAAAGCTTGATAATGCATGTACGGTATGTTAAGGCACGATTTGGGACACTACGGTCATAAACTGTATTATGTTTCAGAAATAAGGGTGTTTACCAAATGTTGTAAACCCTAAGTGCATATAACAATAGCTGGCGTGGGAAAGCGATCTTGTTGTGCAAGTGAGATAGAAAGAGACGCTACTTTCTGTAAACACGTGTGCGCGGAGAAACGGTGGGCGAATTAGAAAAAGCGTCATACGTTACGCGGGAAGTTTTAGTTAAGCAGATTGGTTGAATTCGTATTTAGCAGTAGTTTGGACCTATCGCAGCGTTTTGTCGTAGTTCGTAAGTAAGGGAAACTTGAGGCATGTATATATTGTGAACTTAGAGGAAATAAGAGCAGTCTTCTTGATATCGGCAGAATTATACGGAGAGACTCGTGTACGTTGTTTTGCGTCAAATAATATAGATATTTTAATAATTAACGGAAAAATCAGTAAATCTCTCAGAAATAACAAAGTTCGGGAACACTATAATTATTAATATTAAAGTTATGAAGAAAGTTTCAGAAATCATAATAAGTCAAAGAGTATTTAATCGAAGTTAATAATAAATTATAATAAATAATAAATACATACGAAGTTCTGTTAATTCTTTACGTGGCGGTAATTTGCGGAAGGAGGCGTTGGAGTTCGAAAGAAAGTTGCGACGGTATAAATTAGTCGGCCAAACGCGACGTGAAGTGAGTTAAATGCACTTAAGTTATATTTTGTCATCTTTGTGTCCAGTGTAATTATACAACATAATTAGAGGTATAATCCATATGTTAGTGTAGTGCACTTGTGATAAAGTGTATTGTGCAAGTTTAACCAGAATCAACACGACGACGGCTGCTGACGAACCACCGATCTACAGTAGCTTCAGGATATTGTGCAAGTTTAACCAGAATCAACACGACGACGGCTGCTGACGAACCACCGATCTACAATAGCTTCAGGACCACGCACTTTGGAAGGATTTACGCAAGTAAAGAATAATGAACATTTAATTTCTATTTTTTGATGACTAAACATATGTTGTATGCAACATAGTGACTCAATCTGTCATAAAGGACTCACTGCTAGTTAATCATATTTAAATTTTTTCAATAAGTAATTCAATTCATATAAGAAGATTTTAATTTTGTAATGTATAAATACAAATTGTCATTAAAGTGATTATCATACTTTAATTTGTGTTTATTATTACTGGCGCCCTGAGGTAAATCAAGAGTCGGTACACTAGAATAAGTACCATAAACTATTATAGGAATTATTATATATCATATTTGGTAAAGATAGTTTGTGATCTTATTTTTCACATGCTCATAGGCCAACATAATTTTCAAATCAATAATTTTAACTCTTTTACAAAGTCCTAGCAAGAAGTGTATTACATTCTGTCGCCCGGAACGTGGGACACGATTGAGTCACTATTAAATAAATTATAAATTAAGAACAAGTAGAAATTAAGAAATAGTATAAAACATAGTTTATGATTTTATGATTACGCGAAGTAGAAGTAGGAGAAACAAGGACATACAAAACAACATTTCTAACCTATACAGCAACATGAGCACAAACACAAGTAACCAAAGCAACGCTATGGAGTTCCAAATAAATAATCAACTAGGCGATCCAGACACACTCGCAGACATTTCAGAGGACGATGAAGCGTCAGGGACGCGGGGACTAAACGGACAGGACGATGTAAACGCAGAAACACAACAATTTACACCAACAGTAGTAACAGAAGTCCAAGAACGACCGGTAAGTCAGACACCACCAGAGACAGACAAAAACACTGATATCTACACAATACTAGAACAGATACTGAAACAATCAGAACAAACAGAAAAACGACTGACAATTCAAATACAACAAGTACAAGAAGAATCGAGAAATACAAAAGAACAAATCTGACAACAAATTGCTGAATATGCGAAAAAAAAACAGAACAACGGTTAGAACAACATGAGGTGAGATTAGAACAAGCACTACAACAAATGAACGAACGAATCCAGAAACAACACGTGGAAATAAGAAACAAAATCTAAGACAATACCAATAAGAATACTGAGATTAGTATGAAACTAAACAGCAATTCGTAGGGTTGGAAGAACGGCATAGCAACAATATGCAAGTCGTAAGTGAAAACATCGAAATAAATAACAAAAGATATGAAGACGATACGGTGAGCGAAAATATCGACCGTGAGTCGGAAGAAACAGAAATAGTAGTTATGTCAGATGAATCAGAATCACCTGTAATGATGGATGTTGATGAAGGGAGGAATTTAAATATGGATAGAACAGGTGAAGATGAAACGCCTCCTTTACATGTTACTTATCATGATGTTGACGAAGCAATAGAACTCGAAAAAGATCCATTAACCCCTTACTGGCCAGCTATTCATGGTTGCCGGAGTGCCGAAGACTTCCAGTGTCTTAGCGGTATGTCAGAAGAAGATACAGCAGATCCGTGGGAGACTAAACCATCCCAAACACATGTACGTAAATCCAGACCTCACAGCCGCAGAGAAAAACATTCATCAAGAAGTCGTCATGCATCATCCAGTCACAGAAAAGGACATCATCATTCACGGTCTCACAGAGATGAACATCGAAGACACAATCGGGATAAAGTAACTATGAAAGAAGAAAATGCTTTATTAAGCTGCTTAGAGTTTCGAAGTCATCGAAACAAAGAAGCACTCAAGTCTCGTAAAGAAGAAAAACAGAAAGAGAAAGAAAGACAAGAAAGAGAGTTACACAGAGAAGGACGTCTAGAATTAGAACGAATAATAGAAATATATAGAAAGGAGATAGAGGTGAGGAGGCAAGGACGACAAGATAAAGAGCATAGCAGCAGTAGAGAGAAAAAACGAGAAGATTTTGAAGCAATGGAGAAAGAAACCCAAAACTTACACGCACGCACCCACACACACACACACACACACACACACACACACACACACACACACACACACACACACACACACACACACACACACACACACACACACACACACACACACACACACACACACACACACACACACACACAGAAACACCACAAAAAAAATTGAAAACATAATGTAACAGCACACATCCGTATATTAATGTAGTAGTAATAGGAAGAAAAATAAATGTAAGGAAAGTCAATGTAATAACGTATAAGGAAAGTTAGTTATATAAGAAATTACGAATGTTTAGAAAATAAGTAAATAAGAATGGTCACCAGATGTTTAAAAAGGGAAATTGTTGTGTGTAACAGATGCTATTGAAAGAGAAAGTAGACCACCCTTTTTTTTACAGAGTTGTTGACAAGTCAGGTAGAGAGAGACGAATAAGTTGTTTGTAAACAAGTCATAAAAGCAGACCAACCCTTAAGATCTAGTATTCAATAATGAATGTATTAGGAGTAGTGTTGTAATAAAATACTCACCTAATTATACTAAGAAATTTAAGGCAAATACGTAAATTGAATATGTTGTTAATTTTAATTATAATGAATGTATTAATTATGTCAAGTTAATAGAATATCGAACACAGTACGTATAATTATAATAATTTTAGGGACGCATCAATTAAACTAGTTTACAATTTTGAAAAAATTGAAAGTTAGTTTAATGGGGGGACTTATGTAACGGAAAATTTGACCTATTTATAATTTTAATAAATAAGATATGCTGAAAATAGAAATAAGGGTGTGTTTGAGAAAACAGAGAGGCATGTAGGCGTGAGAAAGCGAGGTGGGAATAATGTGAAAACAGAATTACTTGCTAAAAGCTTGATAATGCATGTACGGTATGTTAAGGCACGATTTGGGACACTACGGTCATAAACTGTATTATGTTTCAGAAATAAGGGTGTTTACCAAATGTTGTAAACCCTAAGTGCATATAACAATTCCTGGCGTGGGAAAGCGATCTTGTTGTGCAAGTGAGATAGAAAGAGACGCTACTTTCTGTAAACACGTGTGCGCGGAGAAACGGTGGGCGAATTAGAAAAAGCGTCATACGTTACGCGGGAAGTTTTAGTTAAGCAGATTGGTTGAATTCGTATTTAGCGGTAGTTTGGACCTATCGCAGCGTTTTGTCGTAGTTCGTAAGTAAGGGAAACTTGAGGCATGTATATATTGTGAACTTAGAGGAAATAAGAGCAGTCTTCTTGATATCGGCAGAATTATACGGAGAGACTCGTGTACGTTGTTTTGCGTCAAATAATATAGATATTTTAATAATTAACGGAAAAATCAGTAAATCTCTCAGAAATAACAAAGTTCGGGAACACTATAATTATTAATATTAAAGTTATAAAGAAAGTTTCAGAAATCATAATAAGTCAAAGAGTATACAATCGAAGATAATAATAAATTATAATAAATAATAAATAAATACGAAGTTCTGTTAATTCTTTACGTGGCGGTAATTTGCGGAAGGAGGCGTTGGAGTTCGAAAGAAAGTTGCGACGGTATAAATTAGTCGGCCAAACGCGACGTGAAGTGAGTTAAATGCACTTAAGTTATATTTTGTCATCTTTGTGTCCAGTGTAATTATACAACATAATTAGAGGTATAATCCATATGTTAGTGTAGTGCACTTGTGATAAAATGAATTGTGCAAGTTTAACCAGAATCAACACGACGACGGCTGCTGACGAACCACCGATCTACAGTAGCTTCAGGATATTGTGCAAGTTTAACCAGAATCAACACGACGACGGCTGCTGACGAACCACCGATCTACAATAGCTTCAGGACCACGCACTTTGGAAGGATTTACGCAAGTAAAGAATAATGAACATTTAATTTCTATTTTTTGATGACTAAACATATGTTGTATGCAACATAGTGACTCAATCTGTCATAAAGGATTCACTGCTAGTTAATCATATTTAAATTTTTTCAATAAGTAATTCAATTCATATAAGAAGATTTTAATTTTGTAATGTATAAATACAAATTGTCATTAAAGTGATTATCATACTTTAATTTGTGTTTATTATTACTGGCGCCCTGAGGTAAATCAAGAGTCGGTACACTAGAATAAGTACCAGAAACTATTATAGGAATTATTATATATCATATTTGGTAAAGATAGTTTGTGATCTTATTTTTCACATGCTCATAGGCCAACATAATTTTCAAATCAATAATTTTAACTCTTTTACAAAGTCCTAGCAAGAAGTGTATTACATTCTGTCGCCCGGAACGTGGGACACGATTGAGTCACTATTAAATAAATTATAAATTAAGAACAAGTAGAAATTAAGAAATAGTATAAAACATAGTTTATGATTTTATGATTACGCGAAGTAGAAGTAGGAGAAACAAGGACATACAAAACAACATTTCTAACCTATACAGCAACATGAGCACAAACACAAGTAACCAAAGCAACGCTATGGAGTTCCAAATAAATAATCAACTAGGCGATCCAGACACACTCGCAGACATTTCAGAGGACGATGAAGCGTCAGGGACGCGGGGACTAAACGGACAGGACGATGTAAACGCAGAAACACAACAATTTACACCAACAGTTGTAACAGAAGTCCAAGAACGACCGGTAAGTCAGACACCACCAGAGACAGACAAAAACACTGATATCTACACAATACTAGAACAGATACTGAAATAATCAGAACAAACAGAAAAACGACTGACAATTCAAATACAACAAGTACAAGAAGAATCGAGAAATACAAAAGAACAAATCTGACAACAAATTGCTGAATATGCGAAAAAAAAACAGAACAACGGTTAGAACAACATGAGGTGAGATTAGAACAAGCACTACAACAAATGAACGAACGAATCCAGAAACAACACGTGGAAATAAGAAACAAAATCTAAGACAATACCAATAAGATTACTAAGATTAGTATGAAACTAAACAGCAATTCGTAGGGTTGGAAGAACGGCATAGCAACAATATGCAAGTCGTAAGTGAAAACATCGAAATAAATAACAAAAGATATGAAGACGATACGGTGAGCGAAAATATCGACCGTGAGTCGGAAGAAACAGAAATAGTAGTTATGTCAGATGAATCAGAATCACCTGTAATGATGGATGTTGATGAAGGGAGGAATTTAAATATGGATAGAAGAGGTGAAGATGAAACGCCTCCTTTACATGTTACTAATCATGATGTTGACGAAGCAATAGAACTCGAAAAAGATCCATTAACCCCTTACTGGCCAGCTATTCATGGTTGCCGGAGTGCCGAAGACTTCCAGTGTCTTAGCAGTATGTCAGAAGAAGATACAGCAGATCCGTGGGATATTAAACCATCCCAAACACATGTACGTAAATCCAGACCTCACAGCCGCAGAGAAAAACATTCATCAAGAAGTCGTCATGCATCATCCAGTCACAGAAAAGGACATCATCATTCACGGTCTCACAGAGATGAACATCGAAGACACAATCGGGATAAAGTAACTATGAAAGAAGAAAATGCTTTATTAAGCTGCTTAGAGTTTAGAAGTCATCGAAACAAAGAAGCACTCAAGTCTCGTAAAGAAGAAAAACAGAAAGAGAAAGAAAGACAAGAAAGAGAGTTACACAGAGAAGGACGTCTAGAATTAGAACGAATAATAGAAATATATAGAAAGGAGATAGAGGTAAGGAGGCAAGGACGACAAGATAAAGAGCATAGCAGCAGTAGAGAGAAAAAACGAGAAGATTTTGAAGCAATGGAGACAGAAACCCAAAACATACACGCACGCACGCACGCACGCACGCGCACACACACACACACACACACACACACACACACACACACACACACACACACACACACACACACACACACACACACACACACACACACACACACACACACACACACACAGAAACACCACAAAAAAAATTGAAAACCTAATGTAACAGCACACATGCGTATATTAATGTAGTAGTAATAGGTAGAAAAATAAATGTAAGGAAAGTCAATGTAATAACGTATAAGGAAAGTTGGTTATATAAGAAATTACGAATGTTTAAAAAATAAGTAAATAAGAATGGTCACCAGATGTTTAAAAAGGGAAATTGTTGTGTGTAACAGATGCTATTGAAAGAGAAAGTAGACCACCCACATTTTATAGAGTTGTTGACAAGTCAGGTAGAGAGAGACGAATAAGTTGTTTGTAAACAAGTCATAAAAGCAGACCAACCTTTAAGGTCTAGTATTCAATAATGAATGTATTAGGAGTAGTGTTGTAATAAAATACTCACCTAATTATACTAAGAAATTTAAGGCAAATACGTAAATTGAATATGTTGTTAATTTTAATTATAATGAATGTATTAATTATGTCAAGTTAATAGAATATCGAACACAGTACGTATAATTATAATAATTTTAGGGACGCATCAATTAAACTAGTTTACAATTTTGAAAAAATTGAAAGTTAGTTTAATGGGGGGACTTATGTAACGGAAAATTTGACCTATTTATAATTTTAATAAATAAGATATGCTGAAAATAGAAATAAGGGTGTGTTTGAGAAAACAGAGAGGCATGTAGGCGTGAGAAAGCGAGGTGGGAATAATGTGAAAACAGAATTACTTGCTAAAAGCTTGATAATGCATGTACGGTATGTTAAGGCACGATTTGGGACACTACGGTCATAAATTGTATTATGTTTCAGAAATAAGGGTGTTTACCAAATGTTGTAAACCCTAAGTGCATATAACAATAGCTGGCGTGGGAAAGCGATCTTGTTGTGCAAGTGAGATAGAAAGAGACGCTACTTTCTGTAAACACGTGTGCGCGGAGAAACGGTGGGCGAATTAGAAAAAGCGTCATACGTTACGCGGGAAGTTTTAGTTAAGCAGATTGGTTGAATTCGTATTTAGCGGTAGTTTGGACCTATCGCAGCGTTTTGTCGTAGTTCGTAAGTAAGGGAAACTTGAGGCATGTATATATTGTGAACTTAGAGGAAATAAGAGCAGTCTTCTTGATATCGGCAGAATTATACGGAGAGACTCGTGTACGTTGTTTTGCGTCAAATAATATAGATATTTTAATAATTAACGGAAAAATCAGTAAATCTCTCAGAAATAACAAAGTTCGGGAACACTATAATTATTAATATTAAAGTTATAAAGAAAGTTTCAGAAATCATAATAAGTCAAAGAGTATACAATCGAAGTTAATAATAAATTATAATAAATAATAAATAAATACGAAGTTCTGTTAATTCTTTACGTGGCGGTAATTTGCGGAAGGAGGCGTTGGAGTTCGAAAGAAAGTTGCGACGGTATAAATTAGTCGGCCAAACGCGACGTGAAGTGAGTTAAATGCACTTAAGTTATATTTTGTCATCTTTGTGTCCAGTGTAATTATACAACATAATTAGAGGTATAATCCATATGTTAGTGTAGTGCACTTGTGATAAAGTGAATTGTGCAAGTTTAACCAGAATCAACACGACGACGGCTGCTGACGAACCACCGATCTACAATAGCTTCAGGACCACGCACTTTGGAAGGATTTACGCAAGTAAAGAATAATGAACATTTAATTTCAATTTTTTGATGACTAAACATATGTTGTATGCAACATAGTGACTCAATCTGTCATAAAGGACTCACTGCTAGTTAATCATATTTAAATTTTTTCAATAAGTAATTCAATTCATATAAGAAGATTTTAATTTTGTAATGTATAAATACAAATTGTCATTAAAGTGATTATCATACTTTAATTTGTGTTTATTATTACTGGCGCCCTGAGGTAAATCAAGAGTCGGTACACTAGAATAAGTACCATAAACTATTATAGGAATTATTATATATCATATTTGGTAAAGATAGTTTGTGATCTTATTTTTCACATGCTCATAGGCCAACATAATTTTCAAATCAATAATTTTAACTCTTTTACAAAGTCCTAGCAAGAAGTGTATTACATTCTGTCGCCCGGAACGTGGGGCACGATTGAGTCACTATTAAATAAATTATAAATTAAGAACAAGTAGAAATTAAGAAATAGTATAAAACATAGTTTATGATTTTATGATTACGCGAAGTAGAAGTAGGAGAAACAAGGACATACAAAACAACATTTCTAACCTATACAGCAACATGAGCACAAACACAAGTAACCAAAGCAACGCTATGGAGTTCCAAATAAATAATCAACTAGGCGATCCAGACACACTCGCAGACATTTCAGAGGACGATGAAGCGTCAGGGACGCGGGGACTAAACGGACAGGACGATGTAAACGTAGAAACACAACAATTTACACCAACAGTAGTAACAGAAGTCCAAGAACGACCGGTAAGTCAGACACCACCAGAGACAGACAAAAACACTGATATCTACACAATACTAGAACAGATACTGAAACAATCAGAACAAACAGAAAAACGACTGACAATTCAAATACAACAAGTACAAGAAGAATCGAGAAATACAAAAGAACAAATCTGACAACAAATTGCTGAATATGCGAAAAAAAAAACAGAACAACGGTTAGAACAACATGAGGTGAGATTAGAACAAGCACTACAACAAATGAACGAACGAATCCAGAAACAACACGTGGAAATAAGAAACCAAATCCAAGACAATACCAATAAGATTACTGAGATTAGTATGAAACTAAACAGCAATTCGTAGGGTTGGAAGAACGGCATAGCAACAATATACAAGTCGTAAGTGAAAACATCGAAATAAATAACAAAAGATATGAAGACGATACGGTGAGCGAAAATATCGACCGTGAGTCGGAAGAAACAGAAATAGTAGTTATGTCAGATGAATCAGAATCACCTGTAATGATGGATGTTGATGAAGGGAGGAATTTAAATATGGATAGAAGAGGTGAAGATGAAACGCCTCCTTTACATGTTACTAATCATGATGTTGACGAAGCAATAGAACTCGAAAAAGATCCATTAACCCCTTACTGGCCAGCTATTCATGGTTGCCGGAGTGCCGAAGACTTCCAGTGTCTTAGCAGTATGTCAGAAGAAGATACAGCAGATCCGTGGGATATTAAACCATCCCAAACACATGTACGTAAATCCAGACCTCACAGCCGCAGAGAAAAACATTCATCAAGAAGTCGTCATGCATCATCCAGTCACAGAAAAGGACATCATCATTCACGGTCTCACAGAGATGAACATCGAAGACACAATCGGGATAAAGTAACTATGAAAGAAGAAAATGCTTTATTAAGCTGCTTAGAGTTTAGAAGTCATCGAAACAAAGAAGCACTCAAGTCTCGTAAAGAAGAAAAACAGAAAGAGAAAGAAAGACAAGAAAGAGAGTTACACAGAGAAGGACGTCTAGAATTAGAACGAATAATAGAAATATATAGAAAGGAGATAGAGGTAAGGAGGCAAGGACGACAAGATAAAGAGCATAGCAGCAGTAGAGAGAAAAAACGAGAAGATTTTGAAGCAATGGAGACAGAAACCCAAAACATACACGCACGCACGCACGCACACACACACACACACACACACACACACACACACACACACACACACACACACACACACACACACACACACACACACACACACACACACACACACACACACACACACACACACACACACACACACACACACACACACACACACACACACACACACACACACACACACACACACACACACACACACACGCGCACGCACGCACGCACGCACACACACACACACACACAGACACACACAGACACACACACACACACACACAGACACACACACACACACACACACACACACACACACACACACACACACACACACACACACACACACACACACACACACACACACACACACACACACACACACACACACACACACACACACACACACACACACACACAGAAACACCACAAAAAAAATTGAAAACCTAATGTAACAGCACACATCCGTATATTAATGTAGTAATAATAGGTAGAAAAATAAATGTAAGGAAAGTCAATGTAATAACGTATAAGGAAAGTTAGTTATATAAGAAATTACGAATGTTTAGAAAATAAGTAAATAAGAATGGTCACCAGATGTTTAAAAAGGGAAATTGTTGTGTGTAACAGATGTTATTGAAAGAGAAAGTAGACCACCCTTTTTTTTACAGAGTTGTCGACAAGTCAGGTAGAGAGAGACGAATAAGTTGTTTGTAAACAAGTCATAAAAGCAGACCAACCCTTAAGGTCTAGTATTCAATAATGAATGTATTAGGAGTAGTGTTGTAATAAAATACTCATCTAATTATACTAAGAAATTTAAGGCAAATACGTAAATTGAATATGTTGTTAATTTTTAATTATAATGAATGTATTAATTATGTCAAGTTAATAGAATATCGAACACAGTACGTATAATTATAATAATTTTAGGGACGCATCAATTAAACTAGTTTACAATTTTGAAAAAATTGAAAGTTAGTTTAATGGGGGGACTTATGTAACGGAAAATTTGACCTATTTATAATTTTAATAAATAAGATATGCTGAAAATAGAAATAAGGGTGTGTTTGAGAAAACAGAGAGGCATGTAGGCGTGAGAAAGCGAGGTGGGAATAATGTGAAAACAGAATTACTTGCTAAAAGCTTGATAATGCATGTACGGTATGTTAAGGCACGATTTGGGACACTACGGTCATAAACTGTATTATGTTTCAGAAATAAGGGTGTTTACCAAATGTTGTAAACCCTAAGTGCATATAACAATAGCTGGCGTGGGAAAGCGATCTTGTTGTGCAAGTGAGATAGAAAGAGACGATACTTTCTGTAAACACGTGTGCGCGGAGAAACGGTGGGCGAATTAGAAAAAGCGTCATACGTTACGCGGGAAGTTTTAGTTAAGCAGATTGGTTGAATTCGTATTTAGCGTTAGTTTGGACCTATCGCAGCGTTTTGTCGTAGTTCGTAAGTAAGGGAAACTTGAGGCATGTATATTTTGTGAACTTAGAGGAAATAAGAGCAGTCTTCTTGATATCGGCAGAATTATACGGAGAGACTCGTGTACGTTGTTTTGCGTCAAATAATATAGATATTTTAATAATTAACGGAAAAATCAGTAAATCTCTCAGAAATAACAAAGTTCGGGAACACTATAATTATTAATATTAAAGTTATAAAGAAAGTTTCAGAAATCATAATAAGTCAAAGAGTATATAATCGAAGTTAATAATAAATTATAATAAATAATAAATACATACGAAGTTCTGTTAATTCTTTACGTGGCGGTAATTTGCGGAAGGAGGCGTTGGAGATCGAAAGAAAGTTGCGACGGTATAAATTAGTCGGCCAAACGCGACGTGAAGTGAGTTAAATGCACTTAAGTTATATTTTGTCATCTTTGTGTCCAGTGTAATTATACAACATAATTAGAGGTATAATCCATATGTTAGTGTAGTGCACTTGTGATAAAGTGTATTGTGCAAGTTTAACCAGAATCAACACGACGACGGCTGCTGACGAACCACCGATCTACAATAGCTTCAGGATATTGTGCAAGTTTAACCAGAATCAACACGACGACGGCTGCTGACGAACCACCGATCTACAATAGCTTCAGGACCACGCACTTTGGAAGGATTTACGCAAGTAAAGAATAATGAACATTTAATTTCTATTTTTTGATGACTAAACATATGTTGTATGCAACATAGTGACTCAATCTGTCATAAAGGATTCACTGCTAGTTAATCATATTTAAATTTTTTCAATAAGTAATTCAATTCATATAAGAAGATTTTAATTTTGTAATGTATAAATACAAATTGTCATTAAAGTGATTATCATACTTTAATTTGTGTTTATTATTACTGGCGCCCTGAGGTAAATCAAGAGTCGGTACACTAGAATAAGTACCAGAAACTATTATAGGAATTATTATATATCATATTTGGTAAAGATAGTTTGTGATCTTATTTTTCACATGCTCATAGGCCAACATAATTTTCAAATCAATAATTTTAACTCTTTTACAAAGTCCTAGCAAGAAGTGTATTACATTCTGTCGCCCGGAACGTGGGACACGATTGAGTCACTATTAAATAAATTATAAATTAAGAACAAGTAGAAATTAAGAAATAGTATAAAACATAGTTTATGATTTTATGATTACGCGAAGTAGAAGTAGGAGAAACAAGGACATACAAAACAACATTTCTAACCTATACAGCAACATGAGCACAAACACAAGTAACCAAAGCAACGCTATGGAGATCCAAATAAATAATCAACTAGGCGATCCAGACACACTCGCAGACATTTCAGAGGACGATGAAGCGTCAGGGACGCGGGGACTAAACGGACAGGACGATGTAAACGCAGAAACACAACAATTTACACCAACAGTAGTAACAGAAGTCCAAGAACGACCGGTAAGTCAGACACCACCAGAGACAGACAAAAACACTGATATCTACACAATACTAGAACAGATACTGAAACAATCAGAACAAACAGAAAAGCGTCTGACAATTCAAATACAACAAGTACAAGAAGAATCGAGAAATACAAAAGAACAAATCTGACAACAAATTGCTGAATATGCGAAAAAAAAACAGAACAACGGTTAGAACAACATGAGGTGAGATTAGAACAAGCACTACAACAAATGAACGAACGAATCCAGAAACAACACGTGGAAATAAGAAACAAAATCTAAGACAATACCAATAAAATTACTGAGATTAGTATGAAACTAAACAGCAATTCGTAGGGTTGGAAGAACGGCATAGCAACAATATGCAAGTCGTAAGTGAAAACATCGAAATAAATAACAAAAGATATGAAGACGATACGGTGAGCGAAAATATCGACCGTGAGTCGGAAGAAACAGAAATAGTAGTTATGTCAGATGAATCAGAATCACCTGTAATGATGGATGTTGATGAAGGGAGGTATATAAATATGGATAGAAGAGGTGAAGATGAAACGCCTCATTTACATGTTACTAATCATGATGTTGACGAAGCAATAGAACTCGAAAAAGATCCATTAACCCCTTACTGGCCAGCTATTCATGGTTGCCGGAGTGCCGAAGACTTCCAGTGTCTTAGCAGTATGTCAGAAGAAGATACAGCAGATCCGTGGGAGATTTAACCATCCCAAACACATGTACGTAAATCCAGACCTCACAGCCGCAGAGAAAAACATTCATCAAGAAGTCGTCATGCATCATCCAGTCACAGAAAAGGACATCATCATTCACGGTCTCACAGAGATGAACATCGAAGACACAATCGGGATAAAGTAACTATGAAAGAAGAAAATGCTTTATTAAGCTGCTTAGAGTTTCGAAGTCATCGAAACAAAGAAGCACTCAAGTCTCGTAAAGAAGAAAAACAGAAAGAGAAAGAACACATCCGTATATTAATGTAGTAGTAATAGGTAGAAAAATAAATGTAAGGAAAGTCAATGTAATAACGTATAAGGAAAGTTAGTTATATAAGAAATTACGAATGTTTAGAAAATAAGTAAATAAGAATGGTCACCAGATGTTTAAAAAGGGAAATTGTTGTGTGTAACAGATGTTATTGAAAGAGAAAGTAGACCACCCACATTTTAAAGAGTTGTTGACAAGTCAGGTAGAGAGAGACGAAACTAAGAAATTTAAGGCAAATACGTAAATTGAATATGTTGTTAATTTTAATTATAATGAATGTATTAATTATGTCAATTTAATAGAATATCGAACACAGTACGTATAATTATAATAATTTTAGGGACGCATCAATTAAACTAGTTTACAATTTTGAAAAAATTGAAAGTTAGTTTAATGGGGGGACTTATGTAACGGAAAATTTGACCTATTTATAATTTTAATAAATAAGATATGCTGAAAATAGAAATAAGGGTGTGTTTGAGAAAACAGAGAGGCATGTAGGCGTGAGAAAGCGAGGTGGGAATAATGTGAAAACAGAATTACTTGCTAAAAGCTTGATAATGCATGTACGGTATGTTAAGGCACGATTTGGGACACTACGGTCATAAACTGTATTATGTTTCAGAAATAAGGGTGTTTACCAAATGTTGTAAACCCTAAGTGCATATAACAATAGCTGGCGTGGGAAAGCGATCTTGTTGTGCAAGTGAGATAGAAAGAGACGCTACTTTCTGTAAACACGTGTGCGCGGAGAAACGGTGGGCGAATTAGAAAAAGCGTCATACGTTACGCGGGAAGTTTTAGTTAAGCAGATTGGTTGAATTCGTATTTAGCGGTAGTTTGGACCTATCGCAGCGTTTTGTCGTAGTTCGTAAGTAAGGGAAACTTGAGGCATGTATATATTGTGAACTTAGAGGAAATAAGAGCAGTCTTCTTGATATCGGCAGAATTATACGGAGAGACTCGTGTACGTTGTTTTGCGTCAAATAATATAGATATTTTAATAATTAACGGAAAAATCAGTAAATCTCTCAGAAATAACAAAGTTCGGGAACACTATAATTATTAATATTAAAGTTATAAAGAAAGTTTCAGAAATCATAATAAGTCAAAGAGTATATAATCGAAGTTAATAATAAATTATAATAAATAATAAATACATACGAAGTTCTGTTAATTCTTTACGTGGCGGTAATTTGCGGAAGGAGGCGTTGGAGTTCGAAAGAAAGTTGCGACGGTATAAATTAGTCGGCCAAACGCGACGTGAAGTGAGTTAAATGCACTTAAGTTATATTTTGTCATCTTTGTGTCCAGTGTAATTATACAACATAATTAGAGGTATAATCCATATGTTAGTGTAGTGCACTTGTGATAAAGTGTATTGTGCAAGTTTAACCAGAATCAACACGACGACGGCTGCTGACGAACCACCGATCTACAATAGCTTCAGGACCACGCACTTTGGAAGGATTTACGCAAGTAAAGAATAATGAACATTTAATTTCTATTTTTTGATGACTAAACATATGTTGTATGCAACATAGTGACTCAATCTGTCATAAAGGACTCACTGCTAGTTAATCATATTTAAATTTTTTCAATAAGTAATTCAATTCATATAAGAAGATTTTAATTTTGTAATGTATAAATACAAATTGTCATTAAAGTGATTATCATACTTTAATTTGTGTTTATTATTACTGGCGCCCTGAGGTAAATCAAGAGTCGGTACACTAGAATAAGTACCATAAACTATTATAGGAATTATTATATATCATATTTGGTAAAGATAGTTTGTGATCTTATTTTTCACATGCTCATAGGCCAACGTAATTTTCAAATCAATAATTTTAACTCTTTTACAAAGTCCTAGCAAGAAGTGTATTACATTCTGTCACCCGGAACGTGGGACACGATTGAGTCACTATTAAATAAATTATAAATTAAGAACAAGTAGAAATTAAGAAATAGTATAAAACATAGTTTATAATTTTATGATTACGCGAAGTAGAAGTAGGAGAAACAGGGACATACAAAACAACATTTCTAACCTATACAGCAACATGAGCACAAACACAAGTAACCAAAGCAACGCTATGGAGATCCAAATAAATAATCAACTAGGCGATCCAGACACACTCGCAGACATTTCAGAGGACGATGAAGCGTCAGGGACGCGGGGACTAAACGGACAGGACGATGTAAACGCAGAAACACAACAATTTACACCAACAGTAGTAACAGAAGTCCAAGAACGACCGGTAAGTCAGACACCACCAGAGACAGACAAAAACACTGATATCTACACAATACTAGAACAGATACTGAAACAATCAGAACAAACGGAAAAGCGTCTGACAATTCAAATACAACAAGTACAAGAAGAATCGAGAAATACAAAAGAACAAATCTGACAACAAATTGCTGAATATGCGAAAAAAAAACAGAACAACGGTTAGAACAACATGAGGTGAGATTAGAACAAGCACTACAACAAATGAACGAACGAATCCAGAAACAATACGTGGAAATAAGAAACAAAATCTAAGACAATACCAATAAGATTACTGAGATTAGTATGAAACTAAACAGCAATTCGTAGGGTTGGAAGAACGGCATAGCAACAATATGCAAGTCGTAAGTGAAAACATCGAAATAAATAACAAAAGATATGAAGACGATACGGTGAGCGAAAATATCGACCGTGAGTCGGAAGAAACAGAAATAGTAGTTATGTCAGATGAATCAGAATCACCTGTAATGATGGATGTTGATGAAGGGAGGAATTTAAATATGGATAGAAGAGGTGAAGATGAAACGCCTCATTTACATGTTACTAATCATGATGTTGACGAAGCAATAGAACTCGAAAAAGATCCATTAACCCCTTACTGGCCAGCTATTCATTGTTGGCGGAGTGCCGAAGACTTCCAGTGTCTTAGCAGTATGTCAGAAGAAGATACAGCAGATCCGTGGGAGATTTAACCATCCCAAACACATGTACGTAAATCCAGACCTCACAGCCGCAGAGAAAAACATTCATCAAGAAGTCGTCATGCATCATCCAGTCACAGAAAAGGACATCATCATTCACGGTCTCACAGAGATGAACATCGAAGACACAATCGGGATAAAGTAACTATGAAAGAAGAAAATGCTTTATTAAGCTGCTTAGAGTTTCGAAGTCATCGAAACAAAGAAGCACTCAAGTCTCGTAAAGAAGAAAAACAGAAAGAGAAAGAACACATCCGTATATTAATGTAGTAGTAATAGGTAGAAAAATAAATGTAAGGAAAGTCAATGTAATAACGTATAAGGAAAGTTAGTTATATAAGAAATTACGAATGTTTAGAAAATAAGTAAATAAGAATGGTCACCAGATGTTTAAAAAGGGAAATTGTTGTGTGTAACAGATGTTATTGAAAGAGAAAGTAGACCACCCACATTTTAAAGAGTTGTTGACAAGTCAGGTAGAGAGAGACGAAACTAAGAAATTTAAGGCAAATACGTAAATTGAATATGTTGTTAATTTTAATTATAATGAATGTATTAATTATGTCAATTTAATAGAATATCGAACACAGTACGTATAATTATAATAATTTTAGGGACGCATCAATTAAACTAGTTTACAATTTTGAAAAAATTGAAAGTTAGTTTAATGGGGGGACTTATGTAACGGAAAATTTGACCTATTTATAATTTTAATAAATAAGATATGCTGAAAATAGAAATAAGGGTGTGTTTGAGAAAACAGAGAGGCATGTAGGCGTGAGAAAGCGAGGTGGGAATAATGTGAAAACAGAATTACTTGCTAAAAGCTTGATAATGCATGTACGGTATGTTAAGGCACGATTTGGGACACTACGGTCATAAACTGTATTATGTTTCAGAAATAAGGGTGTTTACCAAATGTTGTAAACCCTAAGTGCATATAACAATAGCTGGCGTGGGAAAGCGATCTTGTTGTGCAAGTGAGATAGAAAGAGACGCTACTTTCTGTAAACACGTGTGCGCGGAGAAACGGTGGGCGAATTAGAAAAAGCGTCATACGTTACGCGGGAAGTTTTAGTTAAGCAGATTGGTTGAATTCGTATTTAGCGGTAGTTTGGACCTATCGCAGCGTTTTGTCGTAGTTCGTAAGTAAGGGAAACTTGAGGCATGTATATATTGTGAACTTAGAGGAAATAAGAGCAGTCTTCTTGATATCGGCAGAATTATACGGAGAGACTCGTGTACGTTGTTTTGCGTCAAATAATATAGATATTTTAATAATTAACGGAAAAATCAGTAAATCTCTCAGAAATAACAAAGTTCGGGAACACTATAATTATTAATATTAAAGTTATAAAGAAAGTTTCAGAAATCATAATAAGTCAAAGAGTATATAATCGAAGTTAATAATAAATTATAATAAATAATAAATACATACGAAGTTCTGTTAATTCTTTACGTGGCGGTAATTTGCGGAAGGAGGCGTTGGAGTTCGAAAGAAAGTTGCGACGGTATAAATTAGTCGGCCAAACGCGACGTGAAGTGAGTTAAATGCACTTAAGTTATATTTTGTCATCTTTGTGTCCAGTGTAATTATACAACATAATTAGAGGTATAATCCATATGTTAGTGTAGTGCACTTGTGATAAAGTGTATTGTGCAAGTTTAACCAGAATCAACACGACGACGGCTGCTGACGAACCACCGATCTACAATAGCTTCAGGACCACGCACTTTGGAAGGATTTACGCAAGTAAAGAATAATGAACATTTAATTTCTATTTTTTGATGACTAAACATATGTTGTATGCAACATAGTGACTCAATCTGTCATAAAGGACTCACTGCTAGTTAATCATATTTAAATTTTTTCAATAAGTAATTCAATTCATATAAGAAGATTTTAATTTTGTAATGTATAAATACAAATTGTCATTAAAGTGATTATCATACTTTAATTTGTGTTTATTATTACTGGCGCCCTGAGGTAAATCAAGAGTCGGTACACTAGAATAAGTACCATAAACTATTATAGGAATTATTATATATCATATTTGGTAAAGATAGTTTGTGATCTTATTTTTCACATGCTCATAGGCCAACGTAATTTTCAAATCAATAATTTTAACTCTTTTACAAAGTCCTAGCAAGAAGTGTATTACATTCTGTCACCCGGAACGTGGGACACGATTGAGTCACTATTAAATAAATTATAAATTAAGAACAAGTAGAAATTAAGAAATAGTATAAAACATAGTTTATAATTTTATGATTACGCGAAGTAGAAGTAGGAGAAACAGGGACATACAAAACAACATTTCTAACCTATACAGCAACATGAGCACAAACACAAGTAACCAAAGCAACGCTATGGAGATCCAAATAAATAATCAACTAGGCGATCCAGACACACTCGCAGACATTTCAGAGGACGATGAAGCGTCAGGGACGCGGGGACTAAACGGACAGGACGATGTAAACGCAGAAACACAACAATTTACACCAACAGTAGTAACAGAAGTCCAAGAACGACCGGTAAGTCAGACACCACCAGAGACAGACAAAAACACTGATATCTACACAATACTAGAACAGATACTGAAACAATCAGAACAAACGGAAAAGCGTCTGACAATTCAAATACAACAAGTACAAGAAGAATCGAGAAATACAAAAGAACAAATCTGACAACAAATTGCTGAATATGCGAAAAAAAAACAGAACAACGGTTAGAACAGCATGAGGTGAGATTAGAACAAGCACTACAACAAATGAACGAACGAATCCAGAAACAATACGTGGAAATAAGAAACAAAATCTAAGACAATACCAATAAGATTACTGAGATTAGTATGAAACTAAACAGCAATTCGTAGGGTTGGAAGAACGGCATAGCAACAATATGCAAGTCGTAAGTGAAAACATCGAAATAAATAACAAAAGATATGAAGACGATACGGTGAGCGAAAATATCGACCGTGAGTCGGAAGAAACAGAAATAGTAGTTATGTCAGATGAATCAGAATCACCTGTAATGATGGATGTTGATGAAGGGAGGAATTTAAATATGGATAGAAGAGGTGAAGATGAAACGCCTCATTTACATGTTACTAATCATGATGTTGACGAAGCAATAGAACTCGAAAAAGATCCATTAACCCCTTACTGGCCAGCTATTCATTGTTGGCGGAGTGCCGAAGACTTCCAGTGTCTTAGCAGTATGTCAGAAGAAGATACAGCAGATCCGTGGGAGATTTAACCATCCCAAACACATGTACGTAAATCCAGACCTCACAGCCGCAGAGAAAAACATTCATCAAGAAGTCGTCATGCATCATCCAGTCACAGAAAAGGACATCATCATTCACGGTCTCACAGAGATGAACATCGAAGACACAATCGGGATAAAGTAACTATGAAAGAAGAAAATGCTTTATTAAGCTGCTTAGAGTTTCGAAGTCATCGAAACAAAGAAGCACTCAAGTCTCGTAAAGAAGAAAAACAGAAAGAGAAAGAAAGACAAGAAAGAGAGTTACACAGAGAAGGACGTCTAGAATTAGAACGAATAATAGAAATATATAGAAAGGAGATAGAGGTAAGGAGGCAAGGACGACAAGATAAAGAGCATAGCAGCAGTAGAGAGAAAAAACGAGAAGATTTTGAAGCAATGGAGAAAGAAACCCAAAACTTACACGCACGCACACACACACACACACACACACACACACACACACACACACACACACACACACACACACACACACACACACACACACACACACACAGAAACACCACAAAAAAAATTGAAAACATAATGTAACAGCACACATCCGTATATTAATGTAGTAGTAATAGGTAGAAAAATAAATGTAAGGAAAGTCAATGTAATAACGTATAAGGAAAGTTAGTTATATAAGAAATTACGAATGTTTAGAAAATAAGTAAATAAGAATGGTCACCAGATGTTTAAAAAGGGAAATTGTTGTGTGTAACAGATGTTATTGAAAGAGAAAGTAGACCACCCACATTTTAAAGAGTTGTTGACAAGTCAGGTAGAGAGAGACGAAACTAAGAAATTTAAGGCAAATACGTAAATTGAATATGTTGTTTATTTTAATTATAATGAATGTATTAATTATGTCAATTTAATAGAATATCGAACACAGTACGTATAATTATAATAATTTTAGGGACGCATCAATTAAACTAGTTTACAATTTTGAAAAAATTGAAAGTTAGTTTAATGGGGGGACTTATGTAACGGAAAATTTGACCTATTTATAATTTTAATAAATAAGATATGCTGAAAATAGAAATAAGGGTGTGTTTGAGAAAACAGAGAGGCATGTAGGCGTGAGAAAGCGAGGTGGGAATAATGTGAAAACAGAATTACTTGCTAAAAGCTTGATAATGCATGTACGGTATGTTAAGGCACGATTTGGGACACTACGGTCATAAACTGTATTATGTTTCAGAAATAAGGGTGTTTACCAAATGTTGTAAACCCTAAGTGCATATAACAATAGCTGGCGTGGGAAAGCGATCTTGTTGTGCAAGTGAGATAGAAAGAGACGCTACTTTCTGTAAACACGTGTGCGCGGCGAAACGGTGGGCGAATTAGAAAAAGCGTCATACGTTACGCGGGAAGTTTTAGTTAAGCAGATTGGTTGAATTCGTATTTAGCGGTAGTTTGGACCTATCGCAGCGTTTTGTCGTAGTTCGTAAGTAAGGGAAACTTGAGGCATGTATATATTGTGAACTTAGAGGAAATAAGAGCAGTCTTCTTGATATCGGCAGAATTATACGGAGAGACTCGTGTACGTTGTTTTGCGTCAAATAATATAGATATTTTAATAATTAACGGAAAAATCAGTAAATCTCTCAGAAATAACAAAGTTCGGGAACACTATAATTATTAATATTAAAGTTATAAAGAAAGTTTCAGAAATCATAATAAGTCAAAGAGTATATAATCGAAGTTAATAATAAATTATAATAAATAATAAATACATACGAAGTTCTGTTAATTCTTTACGTGGCGGTAATTTGCGGAAGGAGGCGTTGGAGTTCGAAAGAAAGTTGCGACGGTATAAATTAGTCGGCCAAACGCGACGTGAAGTGAGTTAAATGCACTTAAGTTATATTTTGTCATCTTTGTGTCCAGTGTAATTATACAACATAATTAGAGGTATAATCCATATGTTAGTGTAGTGCACTTGTGATAAAGTGTATTGTGCAAGTTTAACCAGAATCAACACGACGACGGCTGCTGACGAACCACCGATCTACAATAGCTTCAGGACCACGCACTTTGGAAGGATTTACGCAAGTAAAGAATAATGAACATTTAATTTCTATTTTTTGATGACTAAACATATGTTGTATGCAACATAGTGACTCAATCTGTCATAAAGGACTCACTGCTAGTTAATCATATTTAAATTTTTTCAATAAGTAATTCAATTCATATAAGAAGATTTTAATTTTGTAATGTATAAATACAAATTGTCATTAAAGTGATTATCATACTTTAATTTGTGTTTATTATTACTGGCGCCCTGAGGTAAATCAAGAGTCGGTACACTAGAATAAGTACCATAAACTATTATAGGAATTATTATATATCATATTTGGTAAAGATAGTTTGTGATCTTATTTTTCACATGCTCATAGGCCAACGTAATTTTCAAATCAATAATTTTAACTCTTTTACAAAGTCCTAGCAAGAAGTGTATTACATTCTGTCGCCCGGAACGTGGGACACGATTGAGTCACTATTAAATAAATTATAAATTAAGAACAAGTAGAAATTAAGAAATAGTATAAAACATAGCTTATGATTTTATGATTACGCGAAGTAGCAGTTGGAGAAACAAGGACATACAAAACAACATTTCTAACCTATACAGCAACATGAGCACAAACACAAGTAACCAAAGCAACGCTATGGAGTTCCAAATAAATAATCAAATAGGCGATCCAGACACACTCGCAGACATTTCAGAGGACGATGAAGCGTCAGGGACGCGGGGACTAAACGGACAGGACGATGTAAACGCAGAAACACAACAATTTACACCAACAGTAGTAACAGAAGTCCAAGAACGACCGGTAAGTCAGACACCACCAGAGACAGACAAAAACACTGATATTTACACAATACTAGAACAGATACTGAAACAATCAGAACAAACAGAAAAACGACTGACAATTCAAATACAACAAGTACAAGAAGAATCGAGAAATACAAAAGAACAAATCTGACAACAAATTGCTGAATATGCGAAAAAAAAACAGAACAACGGTTAGAACAACATGAGGTGAGATTAGAACAAGCACTACAACAAATGAACGAACGAATCCAGAAACAACACGTGGAAATAAGAAACCAAATCCAAGACAATACCAATAAGATTACTGAGATTAGTATGAAACTAAACAGCAATTCGTAGGGTTGGAAGAACGGCATAGCAACAATATGCAAGTCGTAAGTGAAAACATCGAAATAAATAACAAAAGATATGAAGACGATACGGTGAGCGAAAATATCGACCGTGAGTCGGAAGAAACAGAAATAGTAGTTATGTCAGATGAATCAGAATTACCTGTAATGATGGATGTTGATGAAGGGAGGAATTCAAATATGGATAGAAGAGGTGAAGATGAAACGCCTACTTTACATGTTACTAATCATGATGTTGACGAAGCAATAGAACTCGAAAAAGATCCATTAACCCCTTACTGGCCAGCTATTCATGGTTGTCGGAGTGCCGAAGACTTCCAGTGTCTTAGCAGTATGTCAGAAGAAGATACAGCAGATCCGTGGGAGATTAAACCATCCCAAACACATGTACGTAAATCCAGACCTCACAGCCGCAGAGAAAAACATTCATCAAGAAGTCGTCATGCATCATCCAGTCACAGAAAAGGACATCATCATTCACGGTCTCACAGAGATGAACATCGAAGACACAATCGGGATAAAGTAACTATGAAAGAAGAAAATGCTTTATTAAGCCGCTTAGAGTTTCGAAGTCATCGAAACAAAGAAGGACTCAAGTCTCGTAAAGAAGAAAAACAGAAAGAGAAAGAAAGACAAGAAAGAGAGTTACACAGAGAAGGACGTCTAGAATTAGAACGAATAATAGAAATATATAGAAAGGAGATAGAGGTAAGGAGGCAAGGACGACAAGATAAAGAGCATAGCAGCAGTAGAGAGAAAAAACGAGAAGATTTTGAAGCAATGGAGAAAGAAACCCAAAACTTACACGCACGCGCGCGCACACACACACACACACACACACACACACACACACACACACACACACACACACACACACACACACACACACACACACACACACACACACACAAACACACACACACAGAAACACCACACAAAAATTTGAAAACATAATGTAACAGCACACATCCGTATATTAATGTATTAGTAATAGGTAGAAAAATAAATGTAAGGAAAGTCAATGTAATAACGTATAAGGAAAGTTAGTTATATAAGAAATTACGAATGTTTAGAAAATAAGTAGATAAGAATGGTCACCAGATGTTTAAAAAGGGAAATTGTTATGTGTAACAGATGCTATTGAAAGAGAAAGTAGACCACCCACATTTTAAAGAGTTGTTGACAAGTCAGGTAGAGAGAGACGAATAAGTTGTTTGTAAACAAGTCATAAAAGCAGACCAACCCTTAAGGTCTAGTATTCAATAATGAATGTATTAGGAGTAGTGTTGTAATAAAATACTCATCTAATTATACTAAGAAATTTAAGGCAAATACGTAAATTGAATATGTTGTTAATTTTAATTATAATGAATGTATTAATTATGTCAAGTTAATAGAATATCGAACACAGTACGTATAATTATAATAATTTTAGGGACGCATCAATTAAACTAGTTTACAATTTTGAAAAAATTGAAAGTTAGTTTAATGGGAGGACTTATGTAACGGAAAATTTGACCTATTTATAATTTTAATAAATAAGATATGCTGAAAATAGAAATAAGGGTGTGTTTGAGAACACAGAGAGGCATGTAGGCGTGAGAAAGCGAGGTGGGAATAATGTGAAAACAGAATTACTTGCTAAAAGCTTGATAATGCATGTACGGTATGTTAAGGCACGATTTGGGACACTACGGTCATAAACTGTATTATGTTTCAGATATAAGGGTGTTTACCAAATGTTGTAAACCCTAAGTGCATATAACAATAGCTGGCGTGGGAAAGCGATCTTGTTTTGCAAGTGAGATAGAAAGAGACGCTACTTTCTGTAAACACGTGTGCGCGGAGAAACGGTGGGCGAATTAGAAAAAGCGTCATACGTTACGCGGGAAGTTTTAGTTAAGCAGATTGGTTGAATTCGTATTTAGCGGTAGTTTGGACCTATCGCAGCGTTTTGTCGTAGTTCGTAAGTAAGGGAAACTTGAGGCATGTATATATTGTGAACTTAGAGGAAATAAGAGCAGTCTTCTTGATATCGGCAGAATTATACGGAGAGACTCGTGTACGTTGTTTTGCGTCAAATAATATAGATATTTTAATAATTAACGGAAAAATCAGTAAATCTCTCAGAAATAACAAAGTACGGGAACACTATAATTATTAATATTAAAGTTATAAAGAAAGTTTCAGAAATCATAATAAGTTAAAGAGTATATAATCGAAGTTAATAATAAATTATAATAAATAATAAATACATACGAAGTTCTGTTAATTCTTTACGTGGCGGTAATTTGCGGAAGGAGGCGTTGGAGTTCGAAAGAAAGTTGCGACGGTATAAATTAGTCGGCCAAACGCGACGTGAAGTGAGTTAAAAGCACTTAAGTTATATTTTGTCATCTTTGTGTCCAGTGTAATTATACAACATAATTAGAGGTATAATCCATATGTTAGTGTAGTGCACTTGTGATAAAGTGAATTGTGCAAGTTTAACCAGAATCAACACGACGACGGCTGCTGACGAACCACCGATCTACAATAGCTTCAGGACCACGCACTTTGGAAGGATTTACGCAAGTAAAGGATAATGAACATTTAATTTCTATTTTTGATGACTAAACATATGTTGTATGCAACATAGTGACTCAATCTGTCATAAAGGACTCACTGCTAGTTAATCATATTTAAATTTTTTCAATAAGTAATTCAATTCATATAAGAAGATTTTAATTTTGTAATGTATAAATACAAATTGTCATTAAAGTGATTATCATACTTTAATTTGTGTTTATTATTACTGGCGCCCTGAGGTAAATCAAGAGTCGGTACACTAGAATAAGTACCATAAACTATTATAGGAATTATTATATATCATATTTGGTAAAGATAGTTTGTGATCTTATTTTTCATATGCTCATAGGCCAACATAATTTTCAAATCAATAATTTTAACTCTTTTACAAAGTCCTAGCAAGAAGTGTATTACATTCTGTCGCCCGGAACGTGGGACACGATTGAGTCACTATTAAATAAATTATAAATTAAGAACAAGTAGAAATTAAGAAATAGTATAAAACATAGCTTATGATTTTATGATTACGCGAAGTAGCAGTTGGAGAAACAAGGACATACAAAACAACATTTCTAACCTATACAGCAACATGAGCACAAACACAAGTAACCAAAGCAACGCTATGGAGTTCCAAATAAATAATCAACTAGGCGATCCAGACACACTCGCAGACATTTCAGAGGACGATGTAGCGTCAGGGACGCGGGGACTAAACGGACAGGACGATGTAAACGCAGAAACACAACAATTTACACCAACAGTAGTAACAGAAGTCCAAGAACGACCAGTAAGTCAGACACCACCAGAGACAGACAAAAACACTGATATTTACACAATACTAGAACAGATACTGAAACAATCAGAACAAACAGAAAAACGACTGACAATTCAAATACAACAAGTACAAGAAGAATCGAGAAATACAAAAGAACAAATCTGACAACAAATTGCTGAATATGCGAAAAAAAAACAGAACAACGGTTAGAACAACATGAGGTGAGATTAGAACAAGCACTACAACAAATGAACGAACGAATCCAGAAACAACACGTGGAAATAAGAAACCAAATCCAAGACAATACCAATAAGATTACTGAGATTAGTATGAAACTAAACAGCAATTCGTAGTGTTGGAAGAACGGCATAGCAACAATATGCAAGTCGTAAGTGAAAACATCGAAATAAATAACAAAAGATATGAAGACGATACGGTGAGCGAAAATATCGACCGTGAGTCGGAAGAAACAGAAATAGTAGTTATGTCAGATGAATCAGAATCACCTGTAATGATGGATGTTGATGAAGGGAGGAATTCAAATATGGATAGAAGAGGTGAAGATGAAACGCCTCCTTTACATGTTACTAATCATGATGTTGACGAAGCAATAGAACTCGAAAAAGATCCATTAACCCCTTACTGGCCAGCTATTCATGGTTGTCGGAGTGCCGAAGACTTCCAGTGTCTTAGCAGTATGTCAGAAGAAGATACAGCAGATCCGTGGGAGATTAAACCATCCCAAACACATGTACGTAAATCCAGACATCACAGCCGCAGAGAAAAACATTCATCAAGAAGTCGTCATGCATCATCCAGTCACAGAAAAGGACATCATCATTCACGGTCTCACAGAGATGAACATCGAAGACACAATCGGGATAAAGTAACTATGAAAGAAGAAAATGCTTTATTAAGCCGCTTAGAGTTTCGAAGTCATCGAAACAAAGAAGCACTCAAGTCTCGTAAAGAAAAAAAAAACAGAAAGAGAAAGAAAGACAAGAAAGAGAGTTACACAGAGAAGGACGTCTAGAATTAGAACGAATAATAGAAATATATAGAAAGGAGATAGAGGTAAGGAGGCAAGGACGACAAGATAAAGAGCATAGCAGCAGTAGAGAGAAAAAACGAGAAGATTTTGAAGCAATGGAGAAAGAAACCCAAAACCTACACGCACACACACGCGCGCACACACACATACACACACACACACACACACACACACACACACACACACACACACACACACACACACACACACACAGAAACACCACAAGAAAATTGAAAACATAATGTAACAGCACACATCCGTATATTAATGTAGTAGTAATAGGTAGAAAAATAAATGTAAGGAAAGTCAATGTAATAACGTATAAGGAAAGTTAGTTATATAAGAAATTACGAATGTTTAGAAAATAAGTAAATAAGAATGGTCACCAGATGTTTAAAAAGGGAAATTGTTGTGTGTAACAGATGCTATTGAAAGAGAAAGTAGACCACCCACATTTTGAAGATTTGTTGACAAGTCAGGTAGAGAGAGACGAATAAGTTGTTTGTAAACAAGTCATAAAAGCAGACCAACCCTTAAGGTCTAGTATTCAATAATGAATGTATTAGGAGTAGTGTTGTAATAAAATACTCACCTAATTATACTAAGAAATTTAAGGCAAATACGTAAATTGAATATGTTGTTAATTTTAATTATAATGAATGTATTAATTATGTCAAGTTAATAGAATATCGAACACAGTACGTATAATTATAATAATTTTAGGGACGCATCAATTAAACTAGTTTACAATTTTGAAAAAATTGAAAGTTAGTTTAATGGGGGGACTTATGTAACGGAAAATTTGACCTATTTATAATTTTAATAAATAAGATATGCTGAAAATAGAAATAAGGGTGTGTTTGAGAAAACAGAGAGGCATGTAGGCGTGAGAAAGCGAGGTGGGAATAATGTGAAAACAGAATTACTTACTAAAAGCTTGATAATGCATGTACGGTATTTTAAGGCACGATTTGGGACAGTACGGTCATAAACTGTATTATGTTTCAGAAATAAGGGTGTTTACCAAATGTTGTAAACCCTAAGTGCATATAACAATAGCTGGCGTGGGAAAGCGATCTTGTTGTGCAAATGAGATAGAAAGAGACGCTACTTTCTGTAAACACGTGTGCGCGGAGAAACGGTGGGCGAATTAGAAAAAGCGTCATACGTTACGCGGGAAGTTTTAGTTAAGCAGATTGGTTGAATTCGTATTTAGCGGTAGTTTGGACCTATCGCAGCGTTTTGTCGTAGTTCGTAAGTAAGGGAAACTTGAGGCATGTATATATTGTGAACTTAGAGGAAATAAGAGCAGTCTTCTTGATATCGGCAGAATTATACGGAGAGACTCGTGTACGTTGTTTTGCGTCAAATAATATAGATATTTTAATAATTAACGGAAAAATCAGTAAATCTCTCAGAAATAACAAAGTACGGGAACACTATAATTATTAATATTAAAGTTATAAAGAAAGTTTCAGAAATCATAATAAGTCAAAGAGTATATAATCGAAGTTAATAATAAATTATAATAAATAATAAATACATAGGAAGTTCTGTTAATTCTTTACGTGGCGGTAATTTGCGGAAGGAGGCGTTGGAGTTCGAAAGAAAGTTGCGACGGTATAAATTAGTCGGCCAAACGCGACGTGAAGTGAGTTAAATGCACTTAAGTTATATTTTGTCATCTTTGTGTCCAGTGTAATTATACAACATAATTAGAGGTATAATCCATATGTTAGTGTAGTGCACTTGTGATAAAGTGAATTGTGCAAGTTTAACCAGAATCAACACGACGACGGCTGCTGACGAACCACCGATCTACAATAGATTCAGGACCACGCACTTTGGAAGGATTTACGCTAGTAAAGAATAATGAACATTTAATTTCTATTTTTTTATGACTAAACATATGTTGTATGCAACATAGTGACTCAATCTGTCATAAAGGACTCACTGCTAGTTAATCATATTTAAATTTTTTCAATAAGTAATTCAATTCATATAAGAAGATTTTAATTTTGTAATATATAAATACAAATTGTCATTAAAGTGATTGTCATACTTTAATTTGTCTTTATTATTACTGGCGCCCTGAGGTAAATCAAGAGTCGGTACACAAGAATAAGTAACATAAACTATTATAGGAATTATTATATATCATATTTGGTAAAGATAGTTTGTGATCTTATTTTTCACATGCTCATAGGCCAACATAATTTTCAAATCAATAATTTTAACTCTTTTGCAAAGGCCTAGCAAGAAGTGTATTACATTCTGTCGCCCGGAACGTGGGACACGATTGAGTCACTATTAAATAAATTATAAATTAAGAACAAGTAGAAATTAAGAAATAGTATAAAACATAGTTTATGATTTTATGATTACGCGAAGTAGCAGTAGGAGAAACAAGGACATACAAAACAACATTTCTAACCTATACAGCAACATGAGCACAAACACAAGTAACCAAAGCAACGCTATGGAGTTCCAAATAAATAATCAACTAGGCGATCCAGACACACTCGCAGACATTTCAGAGGACGATGAAGCGTCAGGGACGCGGGGACTAAACGGACAGGACGATGTAAACGCAGAAACACAACAATTTACACCAACAGTAGTAACAGAAGTCCAAGAACGACCGGTAAGTCAGACACCACCAGAGACAGACAAAAACACTGATATCTACACAATACTAGAACAGATACTGAAACAATCAGAACAAACAGAAAAACGACTGACAATTCAAATACAACAAGTACAAGAAGAATCGAGAAATACAAAAGAACAAATCTGACAACAAATTGCTGAATATGCGAAAAAAAAACAGAACAACGGTTAGAACAACATGAGGTGAGATTAGAACAAGCACTACAACAAATGAACGAACGAATCCAGAAACAACACGTGGAAATAAGAAACCAAATCCAAGACAATACCAATAAGATTACTGAGATTAGTATGAAACTAAACAGCAATTCGTAGGGTTGGAAGAACGGCATAGCAACAATATGCAAGTCGTAAGTGAAAACATCGAAATAAATAACAAAAGATGTGAAGACGATACGGTGAGCGAAAATATCGACCGTGAGTCGGAAGAAACAGAAATAGTAGTTATGTCAGATGAATCAGAATCACCTGTAATGATGGATGTTGATGAAGGGAGGAATTCAAATATGGATAGAAGAGGTGAAGATGAAACGCCTCCTTTACATGTTACTAATCATGATGTTGACGAAGCAATAGAACTCGAAAAAGATCCATTAACCCCTTACTGGCCAGCTATTCATGGTTGCCGGAGTGCCGAAGACTTCCAGTGTCTTAGCAGTATGTCAGAAGAAGATACAGCAGATCCGTGGGAGATTAAACCATCCCAAACACATGTACGTAAATCCAGGCCTCACAGCCGCAGAGAAAAACATTCATCAAGAAGTCGTCATGCATCATCCAGTCACAGAAAAGGACATCATCATTCACGGTCTCACAGAGATGAACATCGAAGACACAATCGGGATAAAGTAACTATGAAAGAAGAAAATGCTTTATTAAGCCGCTTAGAGTTTCATAGTCATCGAAACAAAGAAGCACTCAAGTCTCGTAAAGAAGAAAAACAGAAAGAGAAAGAAAGACAAGAAAGAGAGTTACACAGAGAAGGACGTCTAGAATTAGAACGAATAATAGAAATATATAGAAAGGAGATAGAGGTAAGGAGGCAAGGACGACAAGATAAAGAGCATAGCAGCAGTAGAGAGAAAAAACGAGAAGATTTTGAAGCAATGGAGAAAGAAACCCAAAACTTACACGCACACACACACACACACACACACACACACACACACACACACACACACACACACACACACACACACACACACACACACACACACACACACACACAGAAACACCACAAAAAAAATTGAAAACATAATGTAACAGCACACATCCGTATATTAATGTAGTAGTAATAGGTAGAAAAATAAATGTAAGGAAAGTCAATGTAATAACGTATAAGGAAAGTTAGTTATATAAGAAATTACGAATGTTTATAAAATAAGTAAATAAGAATGGTCACCAGATGTTTAAAAAGGGAAATTGTTGTGTGTAACAGATGCTATTGAAAGAGAAAGTAGACCACCCACATTTTAAAGAGTTGTTGACAAGTCAGGTAGAGAGAGACGAATAAGTTGTTTGTAAACAAGTCATAAAAGCAGACCAACCCTTAAGGTCTAGTATTCAATAATGAATGTATTAGGAGTAGTGTTGTAATAAAATACTCACCTAATTATACTAAGAAATTTAAGGCAAATACGTAAATTGAATATGTTGTTAATTTTAATTATAATGAATGTATTAATTATGTCAAGTTAATAGAATATCGAACACAGTACGTATAATTATAATAATTTTAGGGACGCATCAATTAAACTAGTTTACAATTTTGAAAAAATTGAAAGTTAGTTTAATGGGGGGACTTATGTAACGGAAAATTTGACCTATTTATAATTTTAATAAATAAGATATGCTGAAAATAGAAATAAGGGTGTGTTTGAGAAAACAGAGAGGCATGTAGGCGTGAGAAAGCGAGGTGGGAATAATGTGAAAACAGAATTACTTACTAAAAGCTTGATAATGCATGTACGGTATGTTAAGGCACGATTTGGGACAGTACGGTCATAAACTGTATTATGTTTCAGAAATAAGGGTGTTTACCAAATGTTGTAAACCCTAAGTGCATATAACAATAGCTGGCGTGGGAAAGCGATCTTGTTGTGCAAATGAGATAGAAAGAGACGCTACTTTCTGTAAACACGTGTGCGCGGAGAAACGGTGGGCGAATTAGAAAAAGCGTCATACGTTACGCGGGAAGTTTTAGTTAAGCAGATTGGTTGAATTCGTATTTAGCGGTAGTTTGGACCTATCGCAGCGTTTTGTCGTAGTTCGTAAGTAAGGGAAACTTGAGGCATGTATATATTGTGAACTTAGAGGAAATAAGAGCAGTCTTCTTGATATCGGCAGAATTATACGGAGAGACTCGTGTACGTTGTTTTGCGTCAAATAATATAGATATTTTAATAATTAACGGAAAAATCAGTAAATCTCTCAGAAATAACAAAGTACGGGAACACTATAATTATTAATATTAAAGTTATAAAGAAAGTTTCAGAAATCATAATAAGTTAAAGAGTATATAATCGAAGTTAATAATAAATTATAATAAATAATAAGTACATACGAAGTTCTGTTAATTCTTTACGTGGCGGTAATTTGCGGAAGGAGGCGTTGGAGTTCGAAAGAAAGTTGCGACGGTATAAATTAGTCGGCCAAACGCGACGTGAAGTGAGTTAAAAGCACTTAAGTTATATTTTGTCATCTTTGTGTCCAGTGTAATTATACAACATAATTAGAGGTATAATCCATATGTTAGTGTAGTGCACTTGTGATAAAGTGAATTGTGCAAGTTTAACCAGAATCAACACGACGACGGCTGCTGACGAACCACCGATCTACAATAGCTTCAGGACCACGCACTTTGGAAGGATTTACGCAAGTAAAGGATAATGAACATTTAATTTCTATTTTTGATGACTAAACATATGTTGTATGCAACATAGTGACTCAATCTGTCATAAAGGACTCACTGCTAGTTAATCATATTTAAATTTTTTCAATAAGTAATTCAATTCACATAAGAAGATTTTAATTTTGTAATGTATAAATACAAATTGTCATTAAAGTGATTATCATACTTTAATTTGTGTTTATTATTACTGGCGCCCTGAGGTAAATCAAGAGTCGGTACACTAGAATAAGTACCATAAACTATTATAGGAATTATTATATATCATATTTGGTAAAGATAGTTTGTGATCTTATTTTTCATATGCTCATAGGCCAACATAATTTTCAAATCAATAATTTTAACTCTTTTACAAAGTCCTAGCAAGAAGTGTATTACATTCTGTCGCCCGGAACGTGGGACACGATTGAGTCACTATTAAATAAATTATAAATTAAGAACAAGTAGAAATTAAGAAATAGTATAAAACATAGCTTATGATTTTATGATTACGCGAAGTAGCAGTTGGAGAAACAAGGACATACAAAACAACATTTCTAACCTATACAGCAACATGAGCACAAACACAAGTAACCAAAGCAACGCTATGGAGTTCCAAATAAATAATCAACTAGGCGATCCAGACACACTCGCAGACATTTCAGAGGACGATGTAGCGTCAGGGACGCGGGGACTAAACGGACAGGACGATGTAAACGCAGAAACACAACAATTTACACCAACAGTAGTAACAGAAGTCCAAGAACGACCAGTAAGTCAGACACCACCAGAGACAGACAAAAACACTGATATTTACACAATACTAGAACAGATACTGAAACAATCAGAACAAACAGAAAAACGACTGACAATTCAAATACAACAAGTACAAGAAGAATCGAGAAATACAAAACAACAAATCTGACAACAAATTGCTGAATATGCGAAAAAAAAACAGAACAACGGTTAGAACAACATGAGGTGAGATTAGAACAAGCACTACAACAAATGAACGAACGAATCCAGAAACAACACGTGGAAATAAGAAACCAAATCCAAGACAATACCAATAAGATTACTGAGATTAGTATGAAACTAAACAGCAATTCGTAGGGTTGGAAGAACGGGATAGCAACAATATGCAAGTCGTAAGTGAAAACATCGAAATAAATAAGAAAAGATATGAAGACGATACGGTGAGCGAAAATATCGACCGTGAGTCGGAAGAAACAGAAATAGTAGTTATGTCAGATGAATCAGAATCACCTGTAATGATGGATGTTGATGAAGGGAGGAATTCAAATATGGATAGAAGAGGTGAAGATGAAACGCCTCCTTTACATGTTACTAATCATGATGTTGACGAAGCAATAGAACTCGAAAAAGATCCATTAACCCCTTACTGGCCAGCTATTCATGGTTGTCGGAGTGCCGAAGACTTCCAGTGTCTTAGCAGTATG
Organism: Magicicada septendecula; assembly: GCA_034769895.1. NCBI lineage: Eukaryota > Metazoa > Arthropoda > Insecta > Hemiptera > Cicadidae > Magicicada > Magicicada septendecula. The sequence goes on along the minus strand of CM068371.1, from coordinate 384,005,158 downwards.
TCAGAAGAAGATACAGCAGATCCGTGGGAGATTAAACCATCCCAAACACATGTACGTAAATCCAGACCTCACAGCCGCAGAGAAAAACATTCATCAAGAAGTCGTCATGCATCATCCAGTCACAGAAAAGGACATCATCATTCACGGTCTCACAGAGATGAACATCGAAGACACAATCGGGATAAAGTAACTATGAAAGAAGAAAATGCTTTATTAAGCCGCTTAGAGTTTCGAAGTCATCGAAACAAAGAAGCACTCAAGTCTCGTAAAGAAAAAAAAAACAGAAAGAGAAAGAAAGACAAGAAAGAGAGTTACACAGAGAAGGTCGTCTAGAATTAGAACGAATAATAGAAATATATAGAAAGGAGATAGAGGTAAGGAGGCAAGGACGACAAGATAAAGAGCATAGCAGCAGTAGAGAGAAAAAACGAGAAGATTTTGAAGCAATGGAGAAAGAAACCCAAAACCTACACGCACACACACGCACACACACACACACACACACACACACACACACACACACACACACACACACACAGAAACACCACAAGAAAATTGAAAACATAATGTAACAGCACACATCCGTATATTAATGTAGTAGTAATAGGTAGAAAAATAAATGTAAGGAAAGTCAATGTAATAACGTATAAGGAAAGTTAGTTATATAAGAAATTACGAATGTTTATAAAATAAGTAAATAAGAATGGTCACCAGATGTTTAAAAAGGGAAATTGTTGTGTGTAACAGATGCTATTGAAAGAGAAAGTAGACCACCCACATTTTGAAGAGTTGTTGACAAGTCAGGTAGAGAGAGACGAATAAGTTGTTTGTAAACAAGTCATAAAAGCAGACCAACCCTTAAGGTCTAGTATTCAATAATGAATGTATTAGGAGTAGTGTTGTAATAAAATACTCACCTAATTATACTAAGAAATTTAAGGCAAATACGTAAATTGAATATGTTGTTAATTTTAATTATAATGAATGTATTAATTATGTCAAGTTAATAGAATATCGAACACAGTACGTATAATTATAATAATTTTAGGGACGCATCAATTAAACTAGTTTACAATTTTGAAAAAATTGAAAGTTAGTTTAATGGGGGGACTTATGTAACGGAAAATTTGACCTATTTATAATTTTAATAAATAAGATATGCTGAAAATAGAAATAAGGGTGTGTTTGAGAAAACAGAGAGGCATGTAGGCGTGAGAAAGCGAGGTGGGAATAATGTGAAAACAGAATTACTTACTAAAAGCTTGATAATGCATGTACGGTATGTTAAGGCACGATTTGGGACAGTACGGTCATAAACTGTATTATGTTTCAGAAATAAGGGTGTTTACCAAATGTTGTAAACCCTAAGTGCATATAACAATAGCTGGCGTGGGAAAGCGATCTTGTTGTGCAAATGAGATAGAAAGAGACGCTACTTTCTGTAAACACGTGTGCGCGGAGAAACGGTGGGCGAATTAGAAAAAGCGTCATACGTTACGCGGGAAGTTTTAGTTAAGCAGATTGGTTGAATTCGTATTTAGCGGTAGTTTGGACCTATCGCAGCGTTTTGTCGTAGTTCGTAAGTAAGGGAAACTTGAGGCATGTATATATTGTGAACTTAGAGGAAATAAGAGCAGTCTTCTTGATATCGGCAGAATTATACGGAGAGACTCGTGTACGTTGTTTTGCGTCAAATAATATAGATATTTTAATAATTAACGGAAAAATCAGTAAATCTCTCAGAAATAACAAAGTACGGGAACACTATAATTATTAATATTAAAGTTATAAAGAAAGTTTCAGAAATCATAATAAGTCAAAGAGTATATAATCGAAGTTAATAATAAATTATAATAAATAATAAATACATACGAAGTTCTGTTAATTCTTTACGTGGCGGTAATTTGCGGAAGGAGGCGTTGGAGTTCGAAAGAAAGTTGCGACGGTATAAATTAGTCGGCCAAACGCGACGTGAAGTGAGTTAAATGCACTTAAGTTATATTTTGTCATCTTTGTGTCCAGTGTAATTATACAACATAATTAGAGGTATAATCCATATGTTAGTGTAGTGCACTTGTGATAAAGTGAATTGTGCAAGTTTAACCAGAATCAACACGACGACGGCTGCTGACGAACCACCGATCTACAATAGCTTCAGGACCACGCACTTTGGAAGGATTTACGCAAGTAAAGGATAATGAACATTTAATTTCTATTTTTGATGACTAAACATATGTTGTATGCAACATAGTGACTCAATCTGTCATAAAGGACTCACTGCTAGTTAATCATATTTAAATTTTTTCAATAAGTAATTCAATTCACATAAGAAGATTTTAATTTTGTAATGTATAAATACAAATTGTCATTAAAGTGATTATCATACTTTAATTTGTGTTTATTATTACTGGCGCCCTGAGGTAAATCAAGAGTCGGTACACTAGAATAAGTACCATAAACTATTATAGGAATTATTATATATCATATTTGGTAAAGATAGTTTGTGATCTTATTTTTCATATGCTCATAGGCCAACATAATTTTCAAATCAATAATTTTAACTCTTTTACAAAGTCCTAGCAAGAAGTGTATTACATTCTGTCGCCCGGAACGTGGGACACGATTGAGTCACTATTAAATAAATTATAAATTAAGAACAAGTAGAAATTAAGAAATAGTATAAAACATAGCTTATGATTTTATGATTACGCGAAGTAGCAGTTGGAGAAACAAGGACATACAAAACAACATTTCTAACCTATACAGCAACATGAGCACAAACACAAGTAACCAAAGCAACGCTATGGAGTTCCAAATAAATAATCAACTAGGCGATCCAGACACACTCGCAGACATTTCAGAGGACGATGTAGCGTCAGGGACGCGGGGACTAAACGGACAGGACGATGTAAACGCAGAAACACAACAATTTACACCAACAGTAGTAACAGAAGTCCAAGAACGACCAGTAAGTCAGACACCACCAGAGACAGACAAAAACACTGATATTTACACAATACTAGAACAGATACTGAAACAATCAGAACAAACAGAAAAACGACTGACAATTCAAATACAACAAGTACAAGAAGAATCGAGAAATACAAAAGAACAAATCTGACAACAAATTGCTGAATATGCGAAAAAAAAACAGAACAACGGTTAGAACAACATGAGGTGAGATTAGAACAAGCACTACAACAAATGAACGAACGAATCCAGAAACAACACGTGGAAATAAGAAACCAAATCCAAGACAATACCAATAAGATTACTGAGATTAGTATGAAACTAAACAGCAATTCGTAGGGTTGGAAGAACGGCATAGCAACAATATGCAAGTCGTAAGTGAAAACTTCGAAATAAATAACAAAAGATATGAAGACGATACGGTGAGCGAAAATATCGACCGTGAGTCGGAAGAAACAGAAATAGTAGTTATGTCAGATGAATCAGAATCACCTGTAATGATGGATGTTGATGAAGGGAGGAATTCAAATATGGATAGAAGAGGTGAAGATGAAACGCCTCCTTTACATGTTACTAATCATGATGTTGACGAAGCAATAGAACTCGAAAAAGATCCATTAACCCCTTACTGGCCAGCTATTCATGGTTGTCGGAGTGCCGAAGACTTCCAGTGTCTTAGCAGTATGTCAGAAGAAGATACAGCAGATCCGTGGGAGATTAAACCATCCCAAACACATGTACGTAAATCCAGACCTCACAGCCGCAGAGAAAAACATTCATCAAGAAGTCGTCATGCATCATCCAGTCACAGAAAAGGACATCATCATTCACGGTCTCACAGAGATGAACATCGAAGACACAATCGGGATAAAGTAACTATGAAAGAAGAAAATGCTTTATTAAGCCGCTTAGAGTTTCGAAGTCATCGAAACAAAGAAGCACTCAAGTCTCGTAAAGAAAAAAAAAACAGAAAGAGAAAGAAAGACAAGAAAGAGAGTTACACAGAGAAGGACGTCTAGAATTAGAACGAATAATAGAAATATATAGAAAGGAGATAGAGGTAAGGAGGCAAGGACGACAAGATAAAGAGCATAGCAGCAGTAGAGAGAAAAAACGAGAAGATTTTGAAGCAATGGAGAAAGAAACCCAAAACCTACACGCACACACACGCACACACACACACACACACACACACACACACACACACACACACACACACACACACACACACACACACACACACACACACACACACACACACACACAGAAACACCACAAGAAAATTGAAAACATAATGTAACAGCACACATCCGTATATTAATGTAGTAGTAATAGGTAGAAAAATAAATGTAAGGAAAGTCAATGTAATAACGTATAAGGAAAGTTAGTTATATAAGAAATTACGAATGTTTAGAAAATAAGTAAATAAGAATGGTCACCAGATGTTTAAAAAGGGAAATTGTTGTGTGTAACAGATGCTATTGAAAGAGAAAGTAGACCACCCACATTTTGAAGAGTTGTTGACAAGTCAGGTAGAGAGAGACGAATAAGTTGTTTGTAAACAAGTCATAAAAGCAGACCAACCCTTAAGGTCTAGTATTCAATAATGAATGTATTAGGAGTAGTGTTGTAATAAAATACTCACCTAATTATACTAAGAAATTTAAGGCAAATACGTAAATTGAATATGTTGTTAATTTTAATTATAATGAATGTATTAATTATGTCAAGTTAATAGAATATCGAACACAGTACGTATAATTATAATAATTTTAGGGACGCATCAATTAAACTAGTTTACAATTTTGAAAAAATTGAAAGTTAGTTTAATGGGGGGACTTATGTAACGGAAAATTTGACCTATTTATAATTTTAATAAATAAGATATGCTGAAAATAGAAATAAGGGTGTGTTTGAGAAAACAGAGAGGCATGTAGGCGTGAGAAAGCGAGGTGGGAATAATGTGAAAACAGAATTACTTACTAAAAGCTTGATAATGCATGTACGGTATGTTAAGGCACGATTTGGGACAGTACGGTCATAAACTGTATTATGTTTCAGAAATAAGGGTGTTTACCAAATGTTGTAAACCCTAAGTGCATATAACAATAGCTGGCGTGGGAAAGCGATCTTGTTGTGCAAATGAGATAGAAAGAGACGCTACTTTCTGTAAACACGTGTGCGCGGAGAAACGGTGGGCGAATTAGAAAAAGCGTCATACGTTACGCGGGAAGTTTTAGTTAAGCAGATTGGTTGAATTCGTATTTAGCGGTAGTTTGGACCTATCGCAGCGTTTTGTCGTAGTTCGTAAGTAAGGGAAACTTGAGGCATGTATATATTGTGAACTTAGAGGAAATAAGAGCAGTCTTCTTGATATCGGCAGAATTATACGGAGAGACTCGTGTACGTTGTTTTGCGTCAAATAATATAGATATTTTAATAATTAACGGAAAAATCAGTAAATCTCTCAGAAATAACAAAGTACGGGAACACTATAATTATTAATATTAAAGTTATAAAGAAAGTTTCAGAAATCATAATAAGTCAAAGAGTATATAATCGAAGTTAATAATAAATTATAATAAATAATAAATACATACGAAGTTCTGTTAATTCTTTACGTGGCGGTAATTTGCGGAAGGAGGCGTTGGAGTTCGAAAGAAAGTTGCGACGGTATAAATTAGTCGGCCAAACGCGACGTGAAGTGAGTTAAATGCACTTAAGTTATATTTTGTCATCTTTGTGTCCAGTGTAATTATACAACATAATTAGAGGTATAATCCATATGTTAGTGTAGTGCACTTGTGATAAAGTGAATTGTGCAAGTTTAACCAGAATCAACACGACGACGGCTGCTGACGAACCACCGATCTACAATAGATTCAGGACCACGCACTTTGGAAGGATTTACGCAAGTAAAGAATAATGAACATTTAATTTCTATTTTTTTATGACTAAACATATGTTGTATGCAACATAGTGACTCAATCTGTCATAAAGGACTCACTGCTAGTTAATCATATTTAAATTTTTTCAATAAGTAATTCAATTCATATAAGAAGATTTTAATTTTGTAATATATAAATACAAATTGTCATTAAAGTGATTGTCATACTTTAATTTGTCTTTATTATTACTGGCGCCCTGAGGTAAATCAAGAGTCGGTACACAAGAATAAGTAACATAAACTATTATAGGAATTATTATATATCATATTTGGTAAAGATAGTTTGTGATCTTATTTTTCACATGCTCATAGGCCAACATAATTTTCAAATCAATAATTTTAACTCTTTTGCAAAGGCCTAGCAAGAAGTGTATTACATTCTGTCGCCCGGAACGTGGGACACGATTGAGTCACTATTAAATAAATTATAAATTAAGAACAAGTAGAAATTAAGAAATAGTATAAAACATAGTTTATGATTTTATGATTACGCGAAGTAGCAGTAGGAGAAACAAGGACATACAAAACAACATTTCTAACCTATACAGCAACATGAGCACAAACACAAGTAACCAAAGCAACGCTATGGAGTTCCAAATAAATAATCAACAAGGCGATCCAGACACACTCGCAGACATTTCAGAGGACGATGAAGCGTCAGGGACGCGGGGACTAAACGGACAGGACGATGTAAACGCAGAAACACAACAATTTACACCAACAGTAGTAACAGAAGTCCAAGAACGACCGGTAAGTCAGACACCACCAGAGACAGACAAAAACACTGATATCTACACAATACTAGAACAGATACTGAAACAATCAGAACAAACAGAAAAACGACTGACAATTCAAATACAACAAGTACAAGAAGAATCGAGAAATACAAAAGAACAAATCTGACAACAAATTGCTGAATATGCGAAAAAAAAACAGAACAACGGTTAGAACAACATGAGGTGAGATTAGAACAAGCACTACAACAAATGAACGAACGAATCCAGAAACAACACGTGGAAATAAGAAACCAAATCCAAGACAATACCAATAAGATTACTGAGATTAGTATGAAACTAAACAGCAATTCGTAGGGTTGGAAGAACGGCATAGCAACAATATGCAAGTCGTAAGTGAAAACATCGAAATAAATAACAAAAGATGTGAAGACGATACGGTGAGCGAAAATATCGACCGTGAGTCGGAAGAAACAGAAATAGTAGTTATGTCAGATGAATCAGAATCACCTGTAATGATGGATGTTGATGAAGGGAGGAATTCAAATATGGATAGAAGAGGTGAAGATGAAACGCCTCCTTTACATGTTACTAATCATGATGTTGACGAAGCAATAGAACTCGAAAAAGATCCATTAACCCCTTACTGGCCAGCTATTCATGGTTGCCGGAGTGCCGAAGACTTCCAGTGTCTTAGCAGTATGTCAGAAGAAGATACAGCAGATCCGTGGGAGATTAAACCATCCCAAACACATGTACGTAAATCCAGGCCTCACAGCCGCAGAGAAAAACATTCATCAAGAAGTCGTCATGCATCATCCAGTCACAGAAAAGGACATCATCATTCACGGTCTCACAGAGATGAACATCGAAGACACAATCGGGATAAAGTAACTATGAAAGAAGAAAATGCTTTATTAAGCCGCTTAGAGTTTCATAGTCATCGAAACAAAGAAGCACTCAAGTCTCGTAAAGAAGAAAAACAGAAAGAGAAAGAAAGACAAGAAAGAGAGTTACACAGAGAAGGACGTCTAGAATTAGAACGAATAATAGAAATATATAGAAAGGAGATAGAGGTAAGGAGGCAAGGACGACAAGATAAAGAGCATAGCAGCAGTAGAGAGAAAAAACGAGAAGATTTTGAAGCAATGGAGAAAGAAACCCAAAACTTACACGCACACACACACACACACACACACACACACACACACACACACACAGAAACACCACAAAAAAAATTGAAAACATAATGTAACAGCACACATCCGTATATTAATGTAGTAGTAATAGGTAGAAAAATAAATGTAAGGAAAGTCAATGTAATAACGTATAAGGAAAGTTAGTTATATAAGAAATTACGAATGTTTATAAAATAAGTAAATAAGAATGGTCACCAGATGTTTAAAAAGGGAAATTGTTGTGTGTAACAGATGCTATTGAAAGAGAAAGTAGACCACCCACATTTTAAAGAGTTGTTGACAAGTCAGGTAGAGAGAGACGAATAAGTTGTTTGTAAACAAGTCATAAAAGCAGACCAACCCTTAAGGTCTAGTATTCAATAATGAATGTATTAGGAGTAGTGTTGTAATAAAATACTCACCTAATTATACTAAGAAATTTAAGGCAAATACGTAAATTGAATATGTTGTTAATTTTAATTATAATGAATGTATTAATTATGTCAAGTTAATAGAATATCGAACACAGTACGTATAATTATAATAATTTTAGGGACGCATCAATTAAACTAGTTTACAATTTTGAAAAAATTGAAAGTTAGTTTAATGGGGGGACTTATGTAACGGAAAATTTGACCTATTTATAATTTTAATAAATAAGATATGCTGAAAATAGAAATAAGGGTGTGTTTGAGAAAACAGAGAGGCATGTAGGCGTGAGAAAGCGAGGTGGGAATAATGTGAAAACAGAATTACTTGCTAAAAGCTTGATAATGCATGTACGGTATGTTAAGGCACGATTTGGGACACTACGGTCGTAAACTGTATTATGTTTCAGAAATAAGGGTGTTTACCAAATGTTGTAAACCCTAAGTGCATATAACAATAGCTGGCGTGGGAAAGCGATCTTGTTGTGCAAGTGAGATAGAAAGAGACGCTACTTTCTGTAAACACGTGTGCGCGGAGAAACGGTGGGCGAATTAGAAAAAGCGTCATACGTTACGCGGGAAGTTTTAGTTAAGCAGATTGGTTGAATTCGTATTTAGCGGTAGTTTGGACTTATCACAGCGTTTTGTCGTAGTTCGTAAGTAAGGGAGACTTGAGGCATGTATATATTGTGAACTTAGAGGAAATAAGAGCAGTCTTCTTGATATCGGCAGAATTATACGGAGAGACTCGTGTACGTTGTTTTGCGTCAAATAATATAGATATTTTAATAATTAACGGAAAAATCAGTAAATCTCTCAGAAATAACAAAGTACGGGAACACTATAATTATTAATATTAAAGTTATAAAGAAAGTTTCAGAATTCATAATAAGTCAAAGAGTATATAATTGAAGTTAATAATAAATTATAATAAATAATAAATACATACGAAGTTCTGTTAATTCTTTACGTGGCGGTAATTTGCGGTAGGAGGCGTTGGAGTTCGAAAGAAAGTTGCGACGGTATAAATTAGTCGGCCAAACGCGACGTGAAGTGAGTTAAATGCACTTAAGTTATATTTTGTCATCTTTGTGTCCAGTGTAATTATACAACATAATTAGAGGTATAATCCATATGTTAGTGTAGTGCACTTGTGATAAAGTGTATTGTGCAAGTTTAACCAGAATCAACACGACGACGGCTGCTGACGAACCACCGATCTACAATAGCTTCAGGACCACGCACTTTGGAAGGATTTACGCAAGTAAAGAATAATGAACATTTAATTTCTATTTTTTGATTACTAAACATATGTTGTATGCAACATAGTGACTCAATCTGTCATAAAGGACTCACTGCTAGTTAATCATATTTAAATTTTTTCAATAAGTAATTCAATTCATATAAGAAGATTTTAATTTTGTAATGTATAAATACAAATTGTCATTAAAGTGATTATCATACTTTAATTTGTGTTTATTATTACTGGCGCCCTGAGGTAAATCAAGAGTCGGTACACTAGAATAAGTACCATAAACTATTATAGGAATTATTATATATCATATTTGGTAAAGATAGTTTGTGATCTTATTTTTCATATGCTCATAGGCCAACATAATTTTCAAATCAATAATTTTAACTCTTTTACAAAGTCCTAGCAAGAAGTGTATTACATTCTGTCGCCCGGAACGTGGGACACGATTGAGTCACTATTAAATAAATTATAAATTAAGAACAAGTAGAAATTAAGAAATAGTATAAAACATAGTTTATGATTTTATGATTACGCGAAGTAGCAGTTGGAGAAACAAGGACATACAAAACAACATTTCTAACCTATACAGCAACATGAGCACAAACACAAGTAACCAAAGCAACGCTATGGAGTTCCAAATAAATAATCAACTAGGCGATCCAGACACACTCGCAGACATTTCAGAGGACGATGTAGCGTCAGGGACGCGGGGACTAAACGGACAGGACGATGTAAACGCAGAAACACAACAATTTACACCAACAGTAGTAACAGAAGTCCAAGAACGACCAGTAAGTCAGACACCACCAGAGACAGACAAAAACACTGATATTTACACAATACTAGAACAGATACTGAAACAATCAGAACAAACAGAAAAACGACTGACAATTCAAATACAACAAGTACAAGAAGAATCGAGAAATACAAAACAACAAATCTGACAACAAATTGCTGAATATGCGAAAAAAAAACAGAACAACGGTTAGAACAACATGAGGTGAGATTAGAACAAGCACTACAACAAATGAACGAACGAATCCAGAAACAACACGTGGAAATAAGAAACCAAATCCAAGACAATACCAATAAGATTACTGAGATTAGTATGAAACTAAACAGCAATTCGTAGGGTTGGAAGAACGGCATAGCAACAATATGCAAGTCGTAAGTGAAAACATCGAAATAAATAACAAAAGATATGAAGACGATACGGTGAGCGAAAATATCGACCGTGAGTCGGAAGAAACAGAAATAGTAGTTATGTCAGATGAATCAGAATCACCTGTAATGATGGATGTTGATGAAGGGAGGAATTCAAATATGGATAGAAGAGGTGAAGATGAAACGCCTCCTTTACATGTTACTAATCATGATGTTGACGAAGCAATAGAACTCGAAAAAGATCCATTAACCCCTTACTGGCCAGCTATTCATGGTTGTCGGAGTGCCGAAGACTTCCAGTGTCTTAGCAGTATGTCAGAAGAAGATACAGCAGATCCGTGGGAGATTAAACCATCCCAAACACATGTACGTAAATCCAGACCTCACAGCCGCAGAGAAAAACATTCATCAAGAAGTCGTCATGCATCATCCAGTCACAGAAAAGGACATCATCATTCACGGTCTCACAGAGATGAACATCGAAGACACAATCGGGATAAAGTAACTATGAAAGAAGAAAATGCTTTATTAAGCCGCTTAGAGTTTCGAAGTCATCGAAACAAAGAAGCACTCAAGTCTCGTAAAGAAAAAAAAAACAGAAAGAGAAAGAAAGACAAGAAAGAGAGTTACACAGAGAAGGACGTCTAGAATTAGAACGAATAATAGAAATATATAGAAAGGAGATAGAGGTAAGGAGGCAAGGACGACAAGATAAAGAGCATAGCAGCAGTAGAGAGAAAAAACGAGAAGATTTTGAAGCAATGGAGAAAGAAACCCAAAACCTACACGCACACACACGCACACACACACACACGCACACACACACACACACACACACACACACACACACACACACACACACACACACACACACACACACACACACAGAAACACCACAAGAAAATTGAAAACATAATGTAACAGCACACATCCGTATATTAATGTAGTAGTAATAGGTAGAAAAATAAATGTAAGGAAAGTCAATGTAATAACGTATAAGGAAAGTTAGTTATATAAGAAATTACGAATGTTTAGAAAATAAGTAAATAAGAATGGTCACCAGATGTTTAAAAAGGGAAATTGTTGTGTGTAACAGATGCTATTGAAAGAGAAAGTAGACCACCCACATTTTGAAGAGTTGTTGACAAGTCAGGTAGAGAGAGACGAATAAGTTGTTTGTAAACAAGTCATAAAAGCAGACCAACCCTTAAGGTCTAGTATTCAATAATGAATGTATTAGGAGTAGTGTTGTAATAAAATACTCACCTAATTATACTAAGAAATTTAAGGCAAATACGTAAATTGAATATGTTGTTAATTTTAATTATAATGAATGTATTAATTATGTCAAGTTAATAGAATATCGAACACAGTACGTATAATTATAATAATTTTAGGGACGCATCAATTAAACTAGTTTACAATTTTGAAAAAATTGAAAGTTAGTTTAATGGGGGGACTTATGTAACGGAAAATTTGACCTATTTATAATTTTAATAAATAAGATATGCTGAAAATAGAAATAAGGGTGTGTTTGAGAAAACAGAGAGGCATGTAGGCGTGAGAAAGCGAGGTGGGAATAATGTGAAAACAGAATTACTTACTAAAAGCTTGATAATGCATGTACGGTATGTTAAGGCACGATTTGGGACAGTACGGTCATAAACTGTATTATGTTTCAGAAATAAGGGTGTTTACCAAATGTTGTAAACCCTAAGTGCATATAACAATAGCTGGCGTGGGAAAGCGATCTTGTTGTGCAAATGAGATAGAAAGAGACGCTACTTTCTGTAAACACGTGTGCGCGGAGAAACGGTGGGCGAATTAGAAAAAGCGTCATACGTTACGCGGGAAGTTTTAGTTAAGCAGATTGGTTGAATTCGTATTTAGCGGTAGTTTGGACCTATCGCAGCGTTTTGTCGTAGTTCGTAAGTAAGGGAAACTTGAGGCATGTATATATTGTGAACTTAGAGGAAATAAGAGCAGTCTTCTTGATATCGGCAGAATTATACGGAGAGACTCGTGTACGTTGTTTTGCGTCAAATAATATAGATATTTTAATAATTAACGGAAAAATCAGTAAATCTCTCAGAAATAACAAAGTACGGGAACACTATAATTATTAATATTAAAGTTATAAAGAAAGTTTCAGAAATCATAATAAGTCAAAGAGTATATAATCGAAGTTAATAATAAATTATAATAAATAATAAATACATACGAAGTTCTGTTAATTCTTTACGTGGCGGTAATTTGCGGAAGGAGGCGTTGGAGTTCGAAAGAAAGTTGCGACGGTATAAATTAGTCGGCCAAACGCGACGTGAAGTGAGTTAAATGCACTTAAGTTATATTTTGTCATCTTTGTGTCCAGTGTAATTATACAACATAATTAGAGGTATAATCCATATGTTAGTGTAGTGCACTTGTGATAAAGTGAATTGTGCAAGTTTAACCAGAATCAACACGACGACGGCTGCTGACGAACCACCGATCTACAATAGATTCAGGACCACGCACTTTGGAAGGATTTACGCAAGTAAAGAATAATGAACATTTAATTTCTATTTTTTTATGACTAAACATATGTTGTATGCAACATAGTGACTCAATCTGTCATAAAGGACTCACTGCTAGTTAATCATATTTAAATTTTTTCAATAAGTAATTCAATTCATATAAGAAGATTTTAATTTTGTAATATATAAATACAAATTGTCATTAAAGTGATTGTCATACTTTAATTTGTCTTTATTATTACTGGCGCCCTGAGGTAAATCAAGAGTCGGTACACAAGAATAAGTAACATAAACTATTATAGGAATTATTATATATCATATTTGGTAAAGATAGTTTGTGATCTTATTTTTCACATGCTCATAGGCCAACATAATTTTCAAATCAATAATTTTAACTCTTTTGCAAAGGCCTAGCAAGAAGTGTATTACATTCTGTCGCCCGGAACGTGGGACACGATTGAGTCACTATTAAATAAATTATAAATTAAGAACAAGTAGAAATTAAGAAATAGTATAAAACATAGTTTATGATTTTATGATTACGCGAAGTAGCAGTAGGAGAAACAAGGACATACAAAACAACATTTCTAACCTATACAGCAACATGAGCACACACACAAGTAACCAAAGCAACGCTATGGAGTTCCAAATAAATAATCAACAAGGCGATCCAGACACACTCGCAGACATTTCAGAGGACGATGAAGCGTCAGGGACGCGGGGACTAAACGGACAGGACGATGTAAACGCAGAAACACAACAATTTACACCAACAGTAGTAACAGAAGTCCAAGAACGACCGGTAAGTCAGACACCACCAGAGACAGACAAAAACACTGATATCTACACAATACTAGAACAGATACTGAAACAATCAGAACAAACAGAAAAACGACTGACAATTCAAATACAACAAGTACAAGAAGAATCGAGAAATACAAAAGAACAAATCTGACAACAAATTGCTGAATATGCGAAAAAAAAACAGAACAACGGTTAGAACAACATGAGGTGAGATTAGAACAAGCACTACAACAAATGAACGAACGAATCCAGAAACAACACGTGGAAATAAGAAACCAAATCCAAGACAATACCAATAAGATTACTGAGATTAGTATGAAACTAAACAGCAATTCGTAGGGTTGGAAGAACGGCATAGCAACAATATGCAAGTCGTAAGTGAAAACATCGAAATAAATAACAAAAGATGTGAAGACGATACGGTGAGCGAAAATATCGACCGTGAGTCGGAAGAAACAGAAATAGTAGTTATGTCAGATGAATCAGAATCACCTGTAATGATGGATGTTGATGAAGGGAGGAATTCAAATATGGATAGAAGAGGTGAAGATGAAACGCCTCCTTTACATGTTACTAATCATGATGTTGACGAAGCAATAGAACTCGAAAAAGATCCATTAACCCCTTACTGGCCAGCTATTCATGGTTGCCGGAGTGCCGAAGACTTCCAGTGTCTTAGCAGTATGTCAGAAGAAGATACAGCAGATCCGTGGGAGATTAAACCATCCCAAACACATGTACGTAAATCCAGGCCTCACAGCCGCAGAGAAAAACATTCATCAAGAAGTCGTCATGCATCATCCAGTCACAGAAAAGGACATCATCATTCACGGTCTCACAGAGATGAACATCGAAGACACAATCGGGATAAAGTAACTATGAAAGAAGAAAATGCTTTATTAAGCCGCTTAGAGTTTCATAGTCATCGAAACAAAGAAGCACTCAAGTCTCGTAAAGAAGAAAAACAGAAAGAGAAAGAAAGACAAGAAAGAGAGTTACACAGAGAAGGACGTCTAGAATTAGAACGAATAATAGAAATATATAGAAAGGAGATAGAGGTAAGGAGGCAAGGACGACAAGATAAAGAGCATAGCAGCAGTAGAGAGAAAAAACGAGAAGATTTTGAAGCAATGGAGAAAGAAACCCAAAACTTACACGCACACACACACACACACACACACACACACACACACACACACACACACACACACACACACACACACACACACACACACACACACACACACACACACACACACACACACACACACACACACACACACACACACACACACACACACACACACACACAGAAACACCACAAAAAAAATTGAAAACATAATGTAACAGCACACATCCGTATATTAATGTAGTAGTAATAGGTAGAAAAATAAATGTAAGGAAAGTCAATGTAATAACGTATAAGGAAAGTTAGTTATATAAGAAATTACGAATGTTTAGAAAATAAGTAAATAAGAATGGTCACCAGATGTTTAAAAAGGGAAATTGTTGTGTGTAACAGATGCTATTGAAAGAGAAAGTAGACCACCCACATTTTAAAGAGTTGTTGACAAGTCAGGTAGAGAGAGACGAATAAGTTGTTTGTAAACAAGTCATAAAAGCAGACCAACCCTTAAGGTCTAGTATTCAATAATGAATGTATTAGGAGTAGTGTTGTAATAATATACTCACCTAATTATACTAAGAAATTTAAGGCAAATACGTAAATTGAATATGTTGTTAATTTTAATTATAATGAATGTATTAATTATGTCAAGTTAATAGAATATCGAACACAGTACGTATAATTATAATAATTTTAGGGACGCATCAATTAAACTAGTTTACAATTTTGAAAAAATTGAAAGTTAGTTTAATGGGGGGACTTATGTAACGGAAAATTTGACCTATTTATAATTTTAATAAATAAGATATGCTGAAAATAGAAATAAGGGTGTGTTTGAGAAAACAGAGAGGCATGTAGGCGTGAGAAAGCGAGGTGGGAATAATGTGAAAACAGAATTACTTGCTAAAAGCTTGATAATGCATGTACGGTATGTTAAGGCACGATTTGGGACACTACGGTCGTAAACTGTATTATGTTTCAGAAATAAGGGTGTTTACCAAATGTTGTAAACCCTAAGTGCATATAACAATAGCTGGCGTGGGAAAGCGATCTTGTTGTGCAAGTGAGATAGAAAGAGACGCTACTTTCTGTAAACACGTGTGCGCGGAGAAACGGTGGGCGAATTAGAAAAAGCGTCATACGTTACGCGGGAAGTTTTAGTTAAGCAGATTGGTTGAATTCGTATTTAGCGGTAGTTTGGACTTATCACAGCGTTTTGTCGTAGTTCGTAAGTAAGGGAGACTTGAGGCATGTATATATTGTGAACTTAGAGGAAATAAGAGCAGTCTTCTTGATATCGGCAGAATTATACGGAGAGACTCGTGTACGTTGTTTTGCGTCAAATAATATAGATATTTTAATAATTAACGGAAAAATCAGTAAATCTCTCAGAAATAACAAAGTACGGGAACACTATAATTATTAATATTAAAGTTATAAAGAAAGTTTCAGAATTCATAATAAGTCAAAGAGTATATAATTGAAGTTAATAATAAATTATAATAAATAATAAATACATACGAAGTTCTGTTAATTCTTTACGTGGCGGTAATTTGCGGAAGGAGGCGTTGGAGTTCGAAAGAAAGTTGCGACGGTATAAATTAGTCGGCCAAACGCGACGTGAAGTGAGTTAAATGCACTTAAGTTATATTTTGTCATCTTTGTGTCCAGTGTAATTATACAACATAATTAGAGGTATAATCCATATGTTAGTGTAGTGCACTTGTGATAAAGTGTATTGTGCAAGTTTAACCAGAATCAACACGACGACGGCTGCTGACGAACCACCGATCTACAATAGCTTCAGGACCACGCACTTTGGAAGGATTTACGCAAGTAAAGAATAATGAACATTTAATTTCTATTTTTTGATGACTAAACATATGTTGTATGCAACATAGTGACTCAATCTGTCATAAAGGACTCACTGCTAGTTAATCATATTTAAATTTTTTCAATAAGTAATTCAATTCATATAAGAAGATTTTAATTTTGTAATGTATAAATACAAATTGTCATTAAAGTGATTATCATACTTTAATTTGTGTTTATTATTACTGGCGCCCTGAGGTAAATCAAGAGTCGGTACACTAGAATAAGTACCATAAACTAACATAGGAATTATTATATATCATATTTGGTAAAGATAGTTTGTGATCTTATTTTTCACATGCTCATAGGCCAACGTAATTTTCAAATCAATAATTTTAACTCTTTTACAAAGTCCTAGCAAGAAGTGTATTACATTCTGTCGCCCGGAACGTGGGACACGATTGAGTCACTATTAAATAAATTATAAATTAAGAACAAGTAGAAATTAAGAAATAGTATAAAACATAGCTTATGATTTTATGATTACGCGAAGTAGCAGTTGGAGAAACAAGGACATACAAAACAACATTTCTAACCTATACAGCAACATGAGCACAAACACAAGTAACCAAAGCAACGCTATGGAGTTCCAAATAAATAATCAAATAGGCGATCCAGACACACTCGCAGACATTTCAGAGGACGATGAAGCGTCAGGGACGCGGGGACTAAACGGACAGGACGATGTAAACGCAGAAACACAACAATTTAAACCAACAGTAGTAACAGAAGTCCAAGAACGACCGGTAAGTCAGACACCACCAGAGACAGACAAAAACACTGATATTTACACAATACTAGAACAGATACTGAAACAATCAGAACAAACAGAAAAACGACTGACAATTCAAATACAACAAGTACAAGAAGAATCGAGAAATACAAAAGAACAAATCTGACAACAAATTGCTGAATATGCGAAAAAAAAACAGAACAACGGTTAGAACAACATGAGGTGAGATTAGAACAAGCACTACAACAAATGAACGAACGAATCCAGAAACAACACGTGGAAATAAGAAACCAAATCCAAGACAATACCAATAAGATTACTGAGATTAGTATGAAACTAAACAGCAATTCCTAGGGTTGGAAGAACGGCATAGCAACAATATGCAAGTCGTAAGTGAAAACATCGAAATAAATAACAAAAGATATGAAGACGATACGGTGAGCGAAAATATCGACCGTGAGTCGGAAGAAACAGAAATAGTAGTTATGTCAGATGAATCAGAATTACCTGTAATGATGGATGTTGATGAAGGGAGGAATTCAAATATGGATAGAAGAGGTGAAGATGAAACGCCTACTTTACATGTTACTAATCATGATGTTGACGAAGCAATAGAACTCGAAAAAGATCCATTAACCCCTTACTGGCCAGCTATTCATGGTTGTCGGAGTGCCGAAGACTTCCAGTGTCTTAGCAGTATGTCAGAAGAAGATACAGCAGATCCGTGGGAGATTAAACCATCCCAAACACATGTACGTAAATCCAGACCTCACAGCCGCAGAGAAAAACATTCATCAAGAAGTCGTCATGCATCATCCAGTCACAGAAAAGGACATCATCATTCACGGTCTCACAGAGATGAACATCGAAGACACAATCGGGATAAAGTAACTATGAAAGAAGAAAATGCTTTATTAAGCCGCTTAGAGTTTCGAAGTCATCGAAACAAAGAAGGACTCAAGTCTCGTAAAGAAGAAAAACAGAAAGAGAAAGAAAGACAAGAAAGAGAGTTACACAGAGAAGGACGTCTAGAATTAGAACGAATAATAGAAATATATAGAAAGGAGATAGAGGTAAGGAGGCAAGGACGACAAGATAAAGAGCATAGCAGCAGTAGAGAGAAAAAACGAGAAGATTTTGAAGCAATGGAGAAAGAAACCCAAAACTTACACGCACGCGCGCACACACACACACACACACACACACACACACACACACACACACACACACACACACACACACACACACACACACACACACACACACACACACACACACACACACACACACACACACACACACACACACACACACACACACACACACACACAAACACACACACACACAGAAACACCACACAAAAATTTGAAAACATAATGTAACAGCACACATCCGTATATTAATGTATTAGTAATAGGTAGAAAAATAAATGTAAGGAAAGTCAATGTAATAACGTATAAGGAAAGTTAGTTATATAAGAAATTACGAATGTTTAGAAAATAAGTAGATAAGAATGGTCACCAGATGTTTAAAAAGGGAAATTGTTATGTGTAACAGATGCTATTGAAAGAGAAAGTAGACCACCCACATTTTAAAGAGTTGTTGACAAGTCAGGTAGAGAGAGACGAATAAGTTGTTTGTAAACAAGTCATAAAAGCAGACCAACCCTTAAGGTCTAGTATTCAATAATGAATGTATTAGGAGTAGTGTTGTAATAAAATACTCATCTAATTATACTAAGAAATTTAAGGCAAATACGTAAATTGAATATGTTGTTAATTTTAATTATAATGAATGTATTAATTATGTCAAGTTAATAGAATATCGAACACAGTACGTATAATTATAATAATTTTAGGGACGCATCAATTAAACTAGTTTACAATTTTGAAAAAATTGAAAGTTAGTTTAATGGGGGGACTTATGTAACGGAAAATTTGACCTATTTATAATTTTAATAAATAAGATATGCTGAAAATAGAAATAAGGGTGTGTTTGAGAACACAGAGAGGCATGTAGGCGTGAGAAAGCGAGGTGGGAATAATGTGAAAACAGAATTACTTGCTAAAAGCTTGATAATGCATGTACGGTATGTTAAGGCACGATTTGGGACACTACGGTCATAAACTGTATTATGTTTCAGAAATAAGGGTTTTTACCAAATGTTGTAAACCCTAAGTGCATATAACAATAGCTGGCGTGGGAAAGCGATCTTGTTGTGCAAGTGAGATAGAAAGAGACGCTACTTTCTGTAAACACGTGTGCGCGGAGAAACGGTGGGCGAATTAGAAAAAGCGTCATACGTTACGCGGGAAGTTTTAGTTAAGCAGATTGGTTGAATTCGTATTTAGCGGTAGTTTGGACCTATCGCAGCGTTTTGTCGTAGTTCGTAAGTAAGGGAAACTTGAGGCATGTATATATTGTGAACTTAGAGGAAATAAGAGCAGTCTTCTTGATATCGGCAGAATTATACGGAGAGACTCGTGTACGTTGTTTTGCGTCAAATAATATAGATATTTTAATAATTAACGGAAAAATCAGTAAATCTCTCAGAAATAACAAAGTACGGGAACACTATAATTATTAATATTAAAGTTATAAAGAAAGTTTCAGAAATCATAATAAGTTAAAGAGTATATAATCGAAGTTAATAATAAATTATAATAAATAATAAATACATACGAAGTTCTGTTAATTCTTTACGTGGCGGTAATTTGCGGAAGGAGGCGTTGGAGTTCGAAAGAAAGTTGCGACGGTATAAATTAGTCGGCCAAACGCGACGTGAAGTGAGTTAAAAGCACTTAAGTTATATTTTGTCATCTTTGTGTCCAGTGTAATTATACAACATAATTAGAGGTATAATCCATATGTTAGTGTAGTGCACTTGTGATAAAGTGAATTGTGCAAGTTTAACCAGAATCAACACGACGACGGCTGCTGACGAACCACCGATCTACAATAGCTTCAGGACCACGCACTTTGGAAGGATTTACGCAAGTAAAGAATAATGAACATTTAATTTCTATTTTTTGATGACTAAACATATGTTGTATGCAACATAGTGACTCAATCTGTCATAAAGGACTCACTGCTAGTTAATCATATTTAAATTTTTTCAATAAGTAATTCAATTCATATAAGAAGATTTTAATTTTGTAATGTATAAATACAAATTGTCATTAAAGTGATTATCATACTTTAATTTGTGTTTATTATTACTGGCGCCCTGAGGTAAATCAAGAGTCGGTACACTAGAATAAGTACCATAAACTATTATAGGAATTATTATATATCATATTTGGTAAAGATAGTTTGTGATCTTATTTTTCACATGCTCATAGGCCAACATAATTTTCAAATCAATAATTTTAACTCTTTTACAAAGTCCTAGCAAGAAGTGTATTACATTCTGTCGCCCGGAACGTGGGACACGATTGAGTCACTATTAAATAAATTATAAATTAAGAACAAGTAGAAATTAAGAAATAGTATAAAACATAGCTTATGATTTTATGATTACGCGAAGTAGCAGTTGGAGAAACAAGGACATACAAAACAACATTTCTAACCTATACAGCAACATGAGCACAAACACAAGTAACCAAAGCAACGCTATGGAGTTCCAAATAAATAATCAACTAGGCGATCCAGACACACTCGCAGACATTTCAGAGGACGATGTAGCGTCAGGGACGCGGGGACTAAACGGACAGGACGATGTAAACGCAGAAACACAACAATTTACACCAACAGTAGTAACAGAAGTCCAAGAACGACCAGTAAGTCAGACACCACCAGAGACAGACAAAAACACTGATATTTACACAATACTAGAACAGATACTGAAACAATCAGAACAAACAGAAAAACGACTGACAATTCAAATACAACAAGTACAAGAAGAATCGAGAAATACAAAACAACAAATCTGACAACAAATTGCTGAATATGCGAAAAAAAAACAGAACAACGGTTAGAACAACATGAGGTGAGATTAGAACAAGCACTACAACAAATGAACGAACGAATCCAGAAACAACACGTGGAAATAAGAAACCAAATCCAAGACAATACCAATAAGATTACTGAGATTAGTATGAAACTAAACAGCAATTCGTAGGGTTGGAAGAACGGCATAGCAACAATATGCAAGTCGTAAGTGAAAACATCGAAATAAATAACAAAAGATATGAAGACGATACGGTGAGCGAAAATATCGACCGTGAGTCGGAAGAAACAGAAATAGTAGTTATGTCAGATGAATCAGAATCACCTGTAATGATGGATGTTGATGAAGGGAGGAATTCAAATATGGATAGAAGAGGTGAAGATGAAACGCCTCCTTTACATGTTACTAATCATGATGTTGACGAAGCAATAGAACTCGAAAAAGATCCATTAACCCCTTACTGGCCAGCTATTCATGGTTGTCGGAGTGCCGAAGACTTCCAGTGTCTTAGCAGTATGTCAGAAGAAGATACAGCAGATCCGTGGGAGATTAAACCATCCCAAACACATGTACGTAAATCCAGACCTCACAGCCGCAGAGAAAAACATTCATCAAGAAGTCGTCATGCATCATCCAGTCACAGAAAAGGACATCATCATTCACGGTCTCACAGAGATGAACATCGAAGACACAATCGGGATAAAGTAACTATGAAAGAAGAAAATGCTTTATTAAGCCGCTTAGAGTTTCGAAGTCATCGAAACAAAGAAGCACTCAAGTCTCGTAAAGAAAAAAAAAACAGAAAGAGAAAGAAAGACAAGAAAGAGAGTTACACAGAGAAGGACGTCTAGAATTAGAACGAATAATAGAAATATATAGAAAGGAGATAGAGGTAAGGAGGCAAGGACGACAAGATAAAGAGCATAGCAGCAGTAGAGAGAAAAAACGAGAAGATTTTGAAGCAATGGAGAAAGAAACCCAAAACCTACACGCACACACACGCACACACACACACACACACACACACACACACACACACACACACACACACACACACACACACACACACACACACACACACACACACACACACACACACAGAAACACCACAAGAAAATTGAAAACATAATGTAACAGCACACATCCGTATATTAATGTAGTAGTAATAGGTAGAAAAATAAATGTAAGGAAAGTCAATGTAATAACGTATAAGGAAAGTTAGTTATATAAGAAATTACGAATGTTTAGAAAATAAGTAAATAAGAATGGTCACCAGATGTTTAAAAAGGGAAATTGTTGTGTGTAACAGATGCTATTGAAAGAGAAAGTAGACCACCCACATTTTGAAGAGTTGTTGACAAGTCAGGTAGAGAGAGACGAATAAGTTGTTTGTAAACAAGTCATAAAAGCAGACCAACCCTTAAGGTCTAGTATTCAATAATGAATGTATTAGGAGTAGTGTTGTAATAAAATACTCACCTAATTATACTAAGAAATTTAAGGCAAATACGTAAATTGAATATGTTGTTAATTTTAATTATAATGAATGTATTAATTATGTCAAGTTAATAGAATATCGAACACAGTACGTATAATTATAATAATTTTAGGGACGCATCAATTAAACTAGTTTACAATTTTGAAAAAATTGAAAGTTAGTTTAATGGGGGGACTTATGTAACGGAAAATTTGACCTATTTATAATTTTAATAAATAAGATATGCTGAAAATAGAAATAAGGGTGTGTTTGAGAAAACAGAGAGGCATGTAGGCGTGAGAAAGCGAGGTGGGAATAATGTGAAAACAGAATTACTTGCTAAAAGCTTGATAATGCATGTACGGTATGTTAAGGCACGATTTGGGACAGTACGGTCATAAACTGTATTATGTTTCAGAAATAAGGGTGTTTACCAAATGTTGTAAACCCTAAGTGCATATAACAATAGCTGGCGTGGGAAAGCGATCTTGTTGTGCAAATGAGATAGAAAGAGACGCTACTTTCTGTAAACACGTGTGCGCGGAGAAACGGTGGGCGAATTAGAAAAAGCGTCATACGTTACGCGGGAAGTTTTAGTTAAGCAGATTGGTTGAATTCGTATTTAGCGGTAGTTTGGACCTATCGCAGCGTTTTGTCGTAGTTCGTAAGTAAGGGAAACTTGAGGCATGTATATATTGTGAACTTAGAGGAAATAAGAGCAGTCTTCTTGATATCGGCAGAATTATACGGAGAGACTCGTGTACGTTGTTTTGCGTCAAATAATATAGATATTTTAATAATTAACGGAAAAATCAGTAAATCTCTCAGAAATAACAAAGTACGGGAACACTATAATTATTAATATTAAAGTTATAAAGAAAGTTTCAGAAATCATAATAAGTCAAAGAGTATATAATCGAAGTTAATAATAAATTATAATAAATAATAAATACATACGAAGTTCTGTTAATTCTTTACGTGGCGGTAATTTGCGGAAGGAGGCGTTGGAGTTCGAAAGAAAGTTGCGACGGTATAAATTAGTCGGCCAAACGCGACGTGAAGTGAGTTAAATGCACTTAAGTTATATTTTGTCATCTTTGTGTCCAGTGTAATTATACAACATAATTAGAGGTATAATCCATATGTTAGTGTAGTGCACTTGTGATAAAGTGAATTGTGCAAGTTTAACCAGAATCAACACGACGACGGCTGCTGACGAACCACCGATCTACAATAGCTTCAGGACCACGCACTTTGGAAGGATTTACGCAAGTAAAGAATAATGAACATTTAATTTCTATTTTTTGATGACTAAACATATGTTGTATGCAACATAGTGACTCAATCTGTCATAAAGGACTCACTGCTAGTTAATCATATTTAAATTTTTTCAATAAGTAATTCAATTCATATAAGAAGATTTTAATTTTGTAATGTATAAATACAAATTGTCATTAAAGTGATTATCATACTTTAATTTGTGTTTATTATTACTGGCGCCCTGAGGTAAATCAAGAGTCGGTACACTAGAATAAGTACCATAAACTATTATAGGAATTATTATATATCATATTTGGTAAAGATAGTTTGTGATCTTATTTTTCACATGCTCATAGGCCAACATAATTTTCAAATCAATAATTTTAACTCTTTTACAAAGTCCTAGCAAGAAGTGTATTACATTCTGTCGCCCGGAACGTGGGACACGATTGAGTCACTATTAAATAAATTATAAATTAAGAACAAGTAGAAATTAAGAAATAGTATAAAACATAGCTTATGATTTTATGATTACGCGAAGTAGCAGTTGGAGAAACAAGGACATACAAAACAACATTTCTAACCTATACAGCAACATGAGCACAAACACAAGTAACCAAAGCAACGCTATGGAGTTCCAAATAAATAATCAACTAGGCGATCCAGACACACTCGCAGACATTTCAGAGGACGATGTAGCGTCAGGGACGCGGGGACTAAACGGACAGGACGATGTAAACGCAGAAACACAACAATTTACACCAACAGTAGTAACAGAAGTCCAAGAACGACCAGTAAGTCAGACACCACCAGAGACAGACAAAAACACTGATATTTACACAATACTAGAACAGATACTGAAACAATCAGAACAAACAGAAAAACGACTGACAATTCAAATACAACAAGTACAAGAAGAATCGAGAAATACAAAAGAACAAATCTGACAACAAATTGCTGAATATGCGAAAAAAAAACAGAACAACGGTTAGAACAACATGAGGTGAGATTAGAACAAGCACTACAACAAATGAACGAACGAATCCAGAAACAACACGTGGAAATAAGAAACCAAATCCAAGACAATACCAATAAGATTACTGAGATTAGTATGAAACTAAACAGCAATTCGTAGGGTTGGAAGAACGGCATAGCAACAATATGCAAGTCGTAAGTGAAAACATCGAAATAAATAACAAAAGATATGAAGACGATACGGTGAGCGAAAATATCGACCGTGAGTCGGAAGAAACAGAAATAGTAGTTATGTCAGATGAATCAGAATCACCTGTAATGATGGATGTTGATGAAGGGAGGAATTCAAATATGGATAGAAGAGGTGAAGATGAAACGCCTCCTTTACATGTTACTAATCATGATGTTGACGAAGCAATAGAACTCGAAAAAGATCCATTAACCCCTTACTGGCCAGCTATTCATGGTTGTCGGAGTGCCGAAGACTTCCAGTGTCTTAGCAGTATGTCAGAAGAAGATACAGCAGATCCGTGGGAGATTAAACCATCCCAAACACATGTACGTAAATCCAGACCTCACAGCCGCAGAGAAAAACATTCATCAAGAAGTCGTCATGCATCATCCAGTCACAGAAAAGGACATCATCATTCACGGTCTCACAGAGATGAACATCGAAGACACAATCGGGATAAAGTAACTATGAAAGAAGAAAATGCTTTATTAAGCCGCTTAGAGTTTCGAAGTCATCGAAACAAAGAAGCACTCAAGTCTCGTAAAGAAAAAAAAAACAGAAAGAGAAAGAAAGACAAGAAAGAGAGTTACACAGAGAAGGACGTCTAGAATTAGAACGAATAATAGAAATATATAGAAAGGAGATAGAGGTAAGGAGGCAAGGACGACAAGATAAAGAGCATAGCAGCAGTAGAGAGAAAAAACGAGAAGATTTTGAAGCAATGGAGAAAGAAACCCAAAACCTACACGCACACACACGCACACACACACACACACACACACACACACACACACACACACACACACACACACACACACACACACACACACACACACACACACACACACACACACACAGAAACACCACAAGAAAATTGAAAACATAATGTAACAGCACACATCCGTATATTAATGTAGTAGTAATAGGTAGAAAAATAAATGTAAGGAAAGTCAATGTAATAACGTATAAGGAAAGTTAGTTATATAAGAAATTACGAATGTTTAGAAAATAAGTAAATAAGAATGGTCACCAGATGTTTAAAAAGGGAAATTGTTGTGTGTAACAGATGCTATTGAAAGAGAAAGTAGACCACCCACATTTTGAAGAGTTGTTGACAAGTCAGGTAGAGAGAGACGAATAAGTTGTTTGTAAACAAGTCATAAAAGCAGACCAACCCTTAAGGTCTAGTATTCAATAATGAATGTATTAGGAGTAGTGTTGTAATAAAATACTCACCTAATTATACTAAGAAATTTAAGGCAAATACGTAAATTGAATATGTTGTTAATTTTAATTATAATGAATGTATTAATTATGTCAAGTTAATAGAATATCGAACACAGTACGTATAATTATAATAATTTTAGGGACGCATCAATTAAACTAGTTTACAATTTTGAAAAAATTGAAAGTTAGTTTAATGGGGGGACTTATGTAACGGAAAATTTGACCTATTTATAATTTTAATAAATAAGATATGCTGAAAATAGAAATAAGGGTGTGTTTGAGAAAACAGAGAGGCATGTAGGCGTGAGAAAGCGAGGTGGGAATAATGTGAAAACAGAATTACTTACTAAAAGCTTGATAATGCATGTACGGTATGTTAAGGCACGATTTGGGACAGTACGGTCATAAACTGTATTATGTTTCAGAAATAAGGGTGTTTACCAAATGTTGTAAACCCTAAGTGCATATAACAATAGCTGGCGTGGGAAAGCGATCTTGTTGTGCAAATGAGATAGAAAGAGACGCTACTTTCTGTAAACACGTGTGCGCGGAGAAACGGTGGGCGAATTAGAAAAAGCGTCATACGTTACGCGGGAAGTTTTAGTTAAGCAGATTGGTTGAATTCGTATTTAGCGGTAGTTTGGACCTATCGCAGCGTTTTGTCGTAGTTCGTAAGTAAGGGAAACTTGAGGCATGTATATATTGTGAACTTAGAGGAAATAAGAGCAGTCTTCTTGATATCGGCAGAATTATACGGAGAGACTCGTGTACGTTGTTTTGCGTCAAATAATATAGATATTTTAATAATTAACGGAAAAATCAGTAAATCTCTCAGAAATAACAAAGTACGGGAACACTATAATTATTAATATTAAAGTTATAAAGAAAGTTTCAGAAATCATAATAAGTCAAAGAGTATATAATCGAAGTTAATAATAAATTATAATAAATAATAAATACATACGAAGTTCTGTTAATTCTTTACGTGGCGGTAATTTGCGGAAGGAGGCGTTGGAGTTCGAAAGAAAGTTGCGACGGTATAAATTAGTCGGCCAAACGCGACGTGAAGTGAGTTAAATGCACTTAAGTTATATTTTGTCATCTTTGTGTCCAGTGTAATTATACAACATAATTAGAGGTATAATCCATATGTTAGTGTAGTGCACTTGTGATAAAGTGAATTGTGCAAGTTTAACCAGAATCAACACGACGACGGCTGCTGACGAACCACCGATCTACAATAGATTCAGGACCACGCACTTTGGAAGGATTTACGCAAGTACAGAATAATGAACATTTAATTTCTATTTTTTTATGACTAAACATATGTTGTATGCAACATAGTGACTCAATCTGTCATAAAGGACTCACTGCTAGTTAATCATATTTAAATTTTTTCAATAAGTAATTCAATTCATATAAGAAGATTTTAATTTTGTAATATATAAATACAAATTGTCATTAAAGTGATTGTCATACTTTAATTTGTCTTTATTATTACTGGCGCCCTGAGGTAAATCAAGAGTCGGTACACAAGAATAAGTAACATAAACTATTATAGGAATTATTATATATCATATTTGGTAAAGATAGTTTGTGATCTTATTTTTCACATGCTCATAGGCCAACATAATTTTCAAATCAATAATTTTAACTCTTTTGCAAAGGCTTAGCAAGAAGTGTATTACATTCTGTCGCCCGGAACGTGGGACACGATTGAGTCACTATTAAATAAATTATAAATTAAGAACAAGTAGAAATTAAGAAATAGTATAAAACATAGTTTATGATTTTATGATTACGCGAAGTAGCAGTAGGAGAAACAAGGACATACAAAACAACATTTCTAACCTATACAGCAACATGAGCACAAACACAAGTAACCAAAGCAACGCTATGGAGTTCCAAATAAATAATCAACTAGGCGATCCAGACACACTCGCAGACATTTCAGAGGACGATGAAGCGTCAGGGACGCGGGGACTAAACGGACAGGACGATGTAAACGCAGAAACACAACAATTTACACCAACAGTAGTAACAGAAGTCCAAGAACGACCGGTAAGTCAGACACCACCAGAGACAGACAAAAACACTGATATCTACACAATACTAGAACAGATACTGAAACAATCAGAGCAAACAGAAAAACGACTGACAATTCAAATACAACAAGTACAAGAAGAATCGAGAAATACAAAAGAACAAATCTGACAACAAATTGCTGAATATGCGAAAAAAAAACAGAACAACGGTTAGAACAACATGAGGTGAGATTAGAACAAGCACTACAACAAATGAACGAACGAATCCAGAAACAACACGTGGAAATAAGAAACCAAATCCAAGACAATACCAATAAGATTACTGAGATTAGTATGAAACTAAACAGCAATTCGTAGGGTTGGAAGAACGGCATAGCAACAATATGCAAGTCGTAAGTGAAAACATCGAAATAAATAACAAAAGATGTGAAGACGATACGGTGAGCGAAAATATCGACCGTGAGTCGGAAGAAACAGAAATAGTAGTTATGTCAGATGAATCAGAATCACCTGTAATGATGGATGTTGATGAAGGGAGGAATTCAAATATGGATAGAAGAGGTGAAGATGAAACGCCTCCTTTACATGTTACTAATCATGATGTTGACGAAGCAATAGAACTCGAAAAAGATCCATTAACCCCTTACTGGCCAGCTATTCATGGTTGCCGGAGTGCCGAAGACTTCCAGTGTCTTAGCAGTATGTCAGAAGAAGATACAGCAGATCCGTGGGAGATTAAACCATCCCA
The DNA here is from genome assembly GCA_034769895.1 of Magicicada septendecula. Taxonomy (NCBI): domain Eukaryota; kingdom Metazoa; phylum Arthropoda; class Insecta; order Hemiptera; family Cicadidae; genus Magicicada; species Magicicada septendecula. The sequence goes on along the minus strand of CM068371.1, from coordinate 383,975,518 downwards.
AACACATGTACGTAAATCCAGGCCTCACAGCCGCAGAGAAAAACATTCATCAAGAAGTCGTCATGCATCATCCAGTCACAGAAAAGGACATCATCATTCACGGTCTCACAGAGATGAACATCGAAGACACAATCGGGATAAAGTAACTATGAAAGAAGAAAATGCTTTATTAAGCCGCTTAGAGTTTCATAGTCATCGAAACAAAGAAGCACTCAAGTCTCGTAAAGAAGAAAAACAGAAAGAGAAAGAAAGACAAGAAAGAGAGTTACACAGAGAAGGACGTCTAGAATTAGAACGAATAATAGAAATATATAGAAAGGAGATAGAGGTAAGGAGGCAAGGACGACAAGATAAAGAGCATAGCAGCAGTAGAGAGAAAAAACGAGAAGATTTTGAAGCAATGGAGAAAGAAACCCAAAACTTACACGCACACACACACACACACACACACACACACACACACACACACACACACACACACACACACACACACACACACACACACACACACAGAAACACCACAAAAAAAATTGAAAACATAATGTAACAGCACACATCCGTATATTAATGTAGTAGTAATAGGTAGAAAAATAAATGTAAGGAAAGTCAATGTAATAACGTATAAGGAAAGTTAGTTATATAAGAAATTACGAATGTTTAGAAAATAAGTAAATAAGAATGGTCACCAGATGTTTAAAAAGGGAAATTGTTGTGTGTAACAGATGCTATTGAAAGAGAAAGTAGACCACCCACATTTTGAAGAGTTGTTGACAAGTCAGGTAGAGAGAGACGAATAAGTTGTTTGTAAACAAGTCATAAAAGCAGACCAACCCTTAAGGTCTAGTATTCAATAATGAATGTATTAGGAGTAGTGTTGTAATAAAATACTCACCTAATTATACTAAGAAATTTAAGGCAAATACGTAAATTGAATATGTTGTTAATTTTAATTATAATGAATGTATTAATTATGTCAAGTTAATAGAATATCGAACACAGTACGTATAATTATAATAATTTTAGGGACGCATCAATTAAACTAGTTTACAATTTTGAAAAAATTGAAAGTTAGTTTAATGGGGGGACTTATGTAACGGAAAATTTGACCTATTTATAATTTTAATAAATAAGATATGCTGAAAATAGAAATAAGGGTGTGTTTGAGAAAACAGAGAGGCATGTAGGCGTGAGAAAGCGAGGTGGGAATAATGTGAAAACAGAATTACTTGCTAAAAGCTTGATAATGCATGTACGGTATGTTAAGGCACGATTTGGGACACTACGGTCGTAAACTGTATTATGTTTCAGAAATAAGGGTGTTTACCAAATGTTGTAAACCCTAAGTGCATATAACAATAGCTGGCGTGGGAAAGCGATCTTGTTGTGCAAGTGAGATAGAAAGAGACGCTACTTTCTGTAAAACGTGTGCGCGGAGAAACGGTGGGCGAATTAGAAAAAGCGTCATACGTTACGCGGGAAGTTTTAGTTAAGCAGATTGGTTGAATTCGTATTTAGCGGTAGTTTGGACCTATCGCAGCGTTTTGTCGTAGTTCGTAAGTAAGGGAAACTTGAGGCATGTATATATTGTGAACTTAGAGGAAATAAGAGCAGTCTTCTTGATATCGGCAGAATTATACGGAGAGACTCGTCTACGTTGTTTTGCGTCAAATAATATAGATATTTTAATAATTAACGGAAAAATCAGTAAATCTCTCAGAAATAACAAAGTACGGGAACACTATAATTATTAATATTAAAGTTATAAAGAAAGTTTCAGAAATCATAATAAGTCAAAGAGTATATAATCGAAGTTAATAATAAATTATAATAAATAATAAATACATACGAAGTTCTGTTAATTCTTTACGTGGCGGTAATTTGCGGAAGGAGGCGTTGGAGTTCGAAAGAAAGTTGCGACGGTATAAATTAGTCGGCCAAACGCGACGTGAAGTGAGTTAAATGCACTTAAGTTATATTTTGTCATCTTTGTGTCCAGTGTAATTATACAACATAATTAGAGGTATAATCCATATGTTAGTGTAGTGCACTTGTGATAAAGTGAATTGTGCAAGTTTAACCAGAATCAACACGACGACGGCTGCTGACGAACCACCGATCTACAATAGCTTCAGGACCACGCACTTTGGAAGGATTTACGCAAGTAAAGAATAATGAACATTTAATTTCTATTTTTTGATGACTAAACATATGTTGTATGCAACATAGTGACTCAATCTGTCATAAAGGACTCACTGCTAGTTAATCATATTTAAATTTTTTCAATAAGTAATTCAATTCATATAAGAAGATTTTAATTTTGTAATGTATAAATACAAATTGTCATTAAAGTGATTATCATACTTTAATTTGTGTTTATTATTACTGGCGCCCTGAGGTAAATCAAGAGTCGGTACACTAGAATAAGTACCATAAACTATTATAGGAATTATTATATATCATATTTGGTAAAGATAGTTTGTGATCTTATTTTTCACATGCTCATAGGCCAACATAATTTTCAAATCAATAATTTTAACTATTTTACAAAGTCCTAGCAAGAAGTGTATTACATCTAATTGACTGAAAGTATCCGTATAATTTGTCAAGAATCGGGTATCAAACCGAGATCTTATTAGCAGCATGTAATTATACCGTGTTTTCTTCACCGAATACGTACGTGCCTTATTTATAGTGTTATTTTGTCCTTTCTCATTAATTTCTGAAACGTTTGAACAAACGATTCCAAGTGGCGCCCACAAAAAACATAGTATTAAGTTGTGTTACAGGACTACGTCACCGCAGAGGATCCAGTCAACAGTAAGTAACAAAAGTGCGCGGAGGTAACGCCCGACATTTTACAACACTTTTACAATTACAACACACTTTTTCTTTTGTTATAAATTGACGATTCCAACAGTGGGACTTAAAGGAGAGTTTCCTGGAAAAAGGTTACACCCTTTTTCTTTTCGTTATAAATTGGCAGCCCAACTAGTGAGGCTTGGAAAAGACGGAATAGCCCGGCAACTACCAACAGATCAAAATGCTGCAACCTAAGGGAAAAAAGGCGAAGAAGAATGTGGAACCCGAGTTAAGTGTGGAAGACGGAGAGGCAGTACAAATGGAGGAAACGGAATTAGAACCGCCCACACAAGAAATGGAAAGACCGGTACAAACGGCAGACGAATTAGAGGAGCAAACGGGAGAAGAACCCATACAAATGGTAGAACAAACAGAGAAACCCGAACCAGAAAAAATAACAGAGAGCGTTGACGCGAACGTAATAATGATGATGTTCCAAACGCTGAGAAAAGAGAGACAGGAAGATAAGGAGGAAATAATCAAATCCTTGAAGGAGGATATGAACGAAAATACTAAAAAAAGTAATGAACAAATGTTCCAAAGGATGGAAGAAAATATGAACAGACATAAGGAGAAATTAGACAAAAACATAGAATTTTTAAAGAAGGATATAACCGAGAAAATAGATGACAATGGGAAAAAACTAGAGATATTTCAGGAGGAAAATAAAAAAGTATAGAGTCCCTGAAAAAAGAAATTAGCATAAAGTACGAAACAGTAAACAAAACTATCAATGATAATAAAATCGATAGTGACAGGAAGTTCGAAAACATGGAGAAACAGTTGGAAAGGTTACAGGAGGGAAACAATACACGTTTAGAAAATTTAGAGGAACAAACAGTAGAGACCAAACAAGATGTTAGAAATCTCGAAAACATGGTAAGGCAGAACCAAGACGCCATCATGCAGGAGGTAGGAGAAGCCCAGAAAGACGTTAGCGAGAGGATGCAGAAAACATATGACATCGCTAACAGGCTGGACGAGCAAATAAAAACTAACAAAAATAGCATACTGGAAATAGACCAGAGAGAGAAAAACCTGCAGGAAAGATTAGAGGCGCTGAGAGACACACCTATATTAAATACTCATACGTGTCATGGTGAAAACAGGGAAGTAATCAACTTCCAAAACTATCGACGAAACCCAATGGAATTTTTAGAAAGAATGGAAGAGTTTATTGGGAGAAATAGAGAAACAAGGTGGGACAGGATAAGAGAGATGCTAGACGAGACGTTTAAAAACACTAGGGATAACTGGTGGATAGCGGTACGACCTGAAATCACGAATTTAGCCGAGTTTGAACGCCAGTTCAAGGAGAAGTATTGGTCGGAGACTGCACAAAACAGGGTAAGAATGGACATATTCTATGGCAAATACGACGCGTCCAATGGACAGTCCCCGACGTCTTATTTCCTAGGAAAGGTATGTTTAGCACGGAAGTTGATACCGCCGATCCCAGAAGAATGTTTGGTAAGGCAATTAGCTGGACATTACAGTTATGGTATCAAAGATGCCCAATTATACCAACAGCTCAGTAAAATAGCCGATCTAGCCAAATTACTAGAAAATTGTGAATCCACTGGAAGGTTCCAGGATTACCAACCCCCCAATCGTAAGGTAGAATACAATAACAACAATAACGGACTAAACCGGAATGGAGGTGGAAACGGTAACAACCTAAACACAAATAGTCAGAATAATAATACCCCAACAAATGGCCGAAGAGATAACACTCAGGGTCCAAATAACCGCAACTATCCGGGACCAAACAGAGGTAATTACACCGGGAATAATTACGGTAGGAACTTCCACCATGGAAACAGTTATCGCGGGAATAACTATAGGGGAAATAATTATGGTCAACGTAATGGTTATCGTAACGGGGGAAACCAAGGAGGAGGCGATAGGAGAAATCAAGAATATAGGCCCCAGGTAAACTATACAATGGCCAATAACCGACGACCATATCCACCCAATGTACCCACTTACATGTTTTACCCACAACAGGCGCCAGGTAACCCGGGTAATACATCGAATAGCCCACCTATTAATGGTAATCCCGAGGTCAGGCAGGAAACACAGACGGGTCAGCAACCCAATGTTCCGGGAGACCGGGCCAATGAGACCGTGGCTCATTTAAACTAAACGCGGCAGTTGAAAAGGAAAACCGCCCTTCACTGAACCAATATTATGGGGTGACTAGTTACGAACATAGACAGGACAAAGACGGGACTATGCATTTAAGAATAAATAATTATCTTAGGGATATTAGAGAGGAGTTATTAGAAGAGGGTGACAATATCGTTAAAAATAGTAACCAAGGGAATAATAGTATCGTGCAGATCAAAGCAAATATCAATGGCATAGAAGCAATATTACTCATTGACACGGGGTCAAATGTATCGCTTATCGATAGTGTTGAGTTAGAGAGGATCAAACAAAATAGTAATTTACCAATACCCACTCTGCCTATAAATAACATAATTCTAGTCGGAGCAACGGGGAGGCAAAATAAATCAATAAAGAAACACTGTATACACAACGACATTTTGTTTATAAGGAATACCCCGCACCAGGAGGACTGGAAATTAGTAATTCCACCAGCGATAGGGAGACCGCTAATAATCGACTATCACGATAGGTACGGACATATGGGTGCCCTCAAAGTAAGGAAGGCATTGGAAGAGCAAACATACATCAAAGGGATGAATAAGAAGGTGCAACTGGCGATACGGTCGTGCGATATCTGTCAAAAAGTAAAGTGTGATAACGAGAGAAAAGAAGGGGTCATGATACCCATATCATCCACCGAAAAATTGGAAAAGGTATTTCTCGATATCTGTGGACCATTTCCACGCAGCGGTGGGAGACACCGATATAAATTTATCGTAATCATCTTCGACCATTTTAGCAAATATACAAAGCTATACCCAATAACTAGGGCAACGACCAGGAAGATAATAGACATCGTTATAGAGCGATATATAATGGAGGTAGGCCGACCGTATTCTATAATTACGGGCCACGGTACCCAGTTTAGGGGAAAACTTTGGAAGGAAAACCTGGGAGAACACGGAATAAAAACGTACAAGACGTCTGTATATCACCCGAATAGTAACCCAGCCGAGAGAATGTTAAGGGAAGTAGGACGGTTACTGAGAACATACTGCCATAACGAGCAGAAAAGATGGCATGAATACATAGCATCAACCGAGGATTTTCTCAATTTCTCACATCACAATACCATCGAGGTGTCGCCATACACAGTTATGTTCGAAAGACCCCCACCACGAGAGATAAAAGAAATTATTAGTTTTCCCGACGAACCCGCATACCAATTTGAAAGAACAACATTTTATAACAAGGTGTTAGAAAAAACGGAACAGCAGCGGAAAAAATATGTCAAATCACAGCCCAAGGCTATTAAATATGGGGTAGGAGAAAAGGTGTTAGTTAAAAATAGAGAATTGCCCAGTGCTATACAAGGCATAACGAGGAAATTGCTACTCTTATATACAGGACCTTTCACGATCACCAGAGACAATAAAAACAATACCTACGAGGTAACTGACATGGTTAGTAACAAAGTAAAAGGTACGTATAACCAAACATCATTGAAGAAGAACCATGATTAAAAGTCACAAGTCAAATACTCATTCAGTGAGCAAGTACCATGACCAAAAACCCAAGTCAAATACAGCATCATTGAGAAGGTACCTTGACTAAACATGTTAACGTGAACTTTTCAAATTACCCATCATTAGAAAGGAGGTAGAGATTATTAAATAAATATAAATATTATTATATGATTATTATTAATAAATATTACGAGATGGACACATTCCACCATAGGCAAGATTTATTTCCAATAGCCATGTCAACGTATATTTACCAGCTTACCCGTACTTATAGAAGGAGAGAGATTATTATTAATAAATATTACGAGATGGACTTAGTAAAGAAGGAAAAAAGGAGAAATACTGGCATATATTTGATACTAAAAAAAAAAAAAAAGGAAAACAGTGTGTTACATATGGAGGTAATGATGAATGAATATAGCTATTAACATTGAATGATTTTAAACGATAATTTTACCTGCGGAGAACGATATATTAATATAATTGCGAATTAATCAGAAGAGTTTAAGAAAGGGAATTTATGTGTAAGAGCCTATGATCTTTGAATATTGTATTATTATTATTATTATTACTATTTGTTGCGAAGGTGCAATTATTATTTTCTGGACAGGGATGTGTTGCCTCTGATTTCAGTAGTTATAGATAGGGAAGGGCAGAGAATGTATGCCATAGCGAGACACTCTGACTCCCAACCCTCTATGAAAGTTAGGGAATTGATAGGGAATTATATAAAAGATTTGATAATTAACATCAAGGTAAAAAGGAAAGGAATAGGTGATACGACAAAGAACGAACTAGGAATATTGAGTTGGATTAATATATTAAAGGAGTAGTATAGGAATTTAATTATAAGATAAAAGAATGAAATATAAAGAAGCTAATAAAGGGTTAATATAGAGATGATAATTTCATTAAACCAAAGATATGTTTTTCAAAAATTATAAATTTTAACGGAGAGGCATATGTAACGTCACAGAACGTTCCATAAAGGAAATCATTTACATAGCAATTTATCATAAGAGGAAAGTGAGGTGAACAGTATCGAACCCAAGTAGTCTTAAAAAATTGTGTAATATTGTCTAATAATTATTACTACTGACATGAAAAAACGACCAGACTGTGACTAAGACACAAACCCCATATATATTATTAAAGTGAATAACAGTGAAAAAACCATAAGATACTATGAGAGAGACAAATAATATCAGGATCAACCAAAATGAAGTCATTAATTTTGAGTTTAGTAACTTTGAATAGAGTATAAAGAACTATTTATTGTGAATGAATGGACATGATCCATTATTATATTATGTAATGTAAATAAAATAAATGTATTAAATGACTTAAATACATTATTAGAAAGAATCTAAGTTAAAATAAAAATTATATAATTGTTATGACAAAAAATATTAATGTGTTGGATTTGAGACCAAACACTCAGATTTCATTTAAAAATTAATTATTATCAAATTGAAATAAAAACTATATGTAATTGTCGAGCAGACAAAAAATGAACAATTTATCTTAGATAAAGAAAGCTGTCAAATGAATAAAAGTCAGTCAAAATAGCCAAAAACAGTATTAACTAAAAACATGTGGTAGGCATATAATATTGTATGATTTATGGATTTAATGTTGCCAAAATGCAGCCAAATTGCATTAGAAAGGTTAAATATAATATAAAGCGACTATACTAATATATTTGACTAACTTTAACATTGTAATAGTCAAGTTAGCAAAATATTTACCTATACCATGTATGGCTGGAGCCAATCAACCAGTACAAAAAATAGTCATATCTGGCAAAATATTACAAAATGTTGGCAAAAATAAAAGAGAATGGTACAATACTTCAGTATACCTTAAAAACGAACAAACTCAGTTGAAAATAAGATCAATTATAAAAGAATTTAACTTATAAGAGTGAGATTTGTCACACTATGAAAAAGGACATCTCAAGACCAACCAATATGATGCTATGTTATCCTGTAATAAAGATAATATGTGTAAAGAGTAACCAGGTATCACAAAAGACAGACAATATAATAAACTCTGAGTGTACACTAGTGAAATACTACATATGTTAAAGAAAGAGACTAATTATTGTGTTATAACATTGACAACAACCTAGGCCATGGGCATGAGCCAGGTAAAATTGAAATTATCTGTGTATTATATATGTTAAAATTTGTTTGTTTTATTATAGGAAGATAGTAATATTATGTATTCATGTTATGGAAGAAACATAATAGTTTTACAACAATTTTTTGTTCTAAAAAATTGAATTTCAATGACAACAACCCAAGGTGAGACTTGTATATTGTGTTACTTATTAGAGTTAATTTATTTAAAAACCAATCATAATTAGTATCACTAGATTCAGTTGAAAACAGAGAATCTAAATGTAATAATGGCATGCAAATTGTGAGTACTAATGTAAAACTGTTTGATAAATACCAGAGTAATTTTTGAAATATCCTTAGTATGAAGAATAAGAAATTTGTTCTAAAAGCTTCGACGGAAGTTAAATTTGTTCCATGATGTTCCATTTCTTTATTCTCGAACAATCTAGAAGGAATTTTTACACAAATGTACCGGAAGTCAATGAAAACAATCAGCATGAATTAGTATAAAAGAGAGACCAAATTCGACCCAAAAACACTTGAAGCTTGAACTCCAGAACAGATGCATCACCCACGACACTGATCAACGCAGCTAAGGCGAAACCAGAGGCGAGAAATCGACACAAGACCCGAAGAAAGGCTTTTCTCGTACATTGACAAACAGACTGACATAACCTCTACAAGAATCTACGCCAATGTATTGCTGAAATAGAGCAGCAACACGGTAAATTTTAATAGAAATTACGCAGCCAGAACGTCAACGGCCCAGGAGGGACCAAAACTTTAAATAGAGAACCAATTCTGCTGTGTTCGCAAAGACAAACCAACTTGACAATAACCCCCTTAACGTAAACATACAAACACAAAGCCTTTCTCTCGACTACATGGGAATCAGCGCTGTGACGGCCAATTTGGTAACCAACGCGGAGCAGCTGATTTGGAACGGCGGGGTTTGAACGAAAATCTACTGCCAAACTGTTTCACAAAAAGTGCGGAAATTGTAAATGATCGCAATTTTGACTTAAAATAAATTCAGTGCACACATGAAGAGGCGAGATTGAAAAACTACCCGAGAGGAGTGTCCAGTGCGAGATTAATTAACCATTGGAACGTGAGTTATCAAAATTAAAGTCTTTTTTTACCTGGTTACATTTTGTCACACAGTTGTACTACACATGCCACACACACCTTCAAATCACTTAATTTTTCTTGTAAGGCATCTTACTGATATGTCTTGGTAGTTCAAAGGAGTCACGTCCTGAGAGTAAAGATTTTTTCACGTATTAAACTCAGGCTTTTCAACTGAGAAAAAAATTGAAAATACTAGCCGATACATGATTGGATAAATAAAATTGTCAATAATAATAATAATAACTTGTGAATTTTTTCTTTTGTAACTCTTCAATTTTATAATTTTTTTATGAATGTTAGTCCTTCAGACGATTTGTTTGTTTTTGAAGAATCATTAAACTTACCTTATTTTTTCAAGCTAAACTGACTTGTTTATATTTTTTCATAGAAGTAAGATTTAAAAATTTTAATTTTTTTAATAATCACATTTCTTTCTTGGAACAAACGATTCCAAGTGGCGCCCACGAAAAACATAGTATTAAGTTGTGTTACAGGACTACATCACCGCAGAGGATCCAGTCAACAGTAAGTAACAAAAAGTGCGTGGAGGTAACGCCCGACACGAACAAACACTCTTACACTATTTTTTTCTTTTTGTTATAATATCAGTTAAGATTATCTATACAAACCTACTATATGATTATCAGTTCTCCTTTCCAGCATAACTACTCATTACAAAGTCACTACAAATCATAATGAACCGTAATTACGATGCTTGAGCATAAATATACTAGAGTCAGCTGCATGGAACTAGTATCGTCAAGGTCACACCGCTTACTTACAGCGTTGCCACTAAGCAACAGTTTCCCTTTCTTCCGAAAAATGCTACACTAGTAAGTAAGCCTACTTAATGTAAAGAATATAACAAAGTGAGAAAGTTTGTAATACATGCATTAGAGTACATTGTTACATTGTCAATAATTCTTAATAATAATTACATCACAATTAATATATTGTTAATAATTAATTAACAATTAATTTCCGTATCTTATACATAACATTCAATTCGACGCGTCAGCTATAGTTTGTTTGAACGAATTTTATACGCATCCTGTGTCTTAAGCTTGCCCCATTTAATTATTGAAGACACCGCACTATTCGTGACTCAGAAAAATATTCTATTTTTATTTCCTGCGCTGCTTATTAATAATTAAGTAAAAAAATTAGAACTATACTATAAGATGTTACATGCACAAGTAGCATAAAAATAATGGTATGTATAAACGTGAAACGAATTGGATTTCTTAAGAAAATAAGGATAATTTTATAAACAACAAATACAAATGTCTCATGAAATAAATTTAAAATTCCTTATTTATTTATATATATATATATTTTAACTTAAATCTTTAAATATAGAATTTAAATTTATAATTCTATATTTTATGCATTGTCCTTACTAATTTTATAATTAAAATTTTCCTTATTTTATGAACTATAGAATTCCTTATGACTATTATAAATAAGCAGTATGTTGAAAAAATCACCTTAAATAGGGTTAGTCACACAATTATCACTTTGCAAAGTGATAGCACAGAGCACATTCATAACACTCCTGAAGAAAACACGCACACACGGTTTTTTATGTTTCAATAAAAATAGAAAATACTACGCTTCGCTATAGACACGTTTACCACCTATATACACTTTTTAACACTCCTGCAGTATTCGTCTTCGGATTCACTGGACTCAGGTTCGCTGTCACTACTCACACGTAAGTGTATGATGAAGGGCTCCACTGTGGTGTCTCTCGTGCACTGCTTTGAGTAATCGGCTTCTTGTAGTGCCTCCGCATGTCTTACGCACTTCTCCCAGTCTTCCTGAGTTATCCTGTCCAAAGCTTCGTGTGCAAGTTGTTCAATATCGGCCAATCTGAAAGTCGTATTCTTGTTTGCAACATACCGTTTAACTTGGGCCCATATCAGCTCGATCGGATTATACTGACAATGATATGGTGGCAGGCGCACTACTGTATGTCCCATTTCATTTGCCAGTTGATCCAATTCGTACGTCTTCTTGGCCGTTCGGATCTCTTCTTTAGAAAGAAGTTCATCCCTGGTTTCAGCTGTGGAAAATGAAATTCTCTTCTTACGCAGCCACTCCATGATATCCGCTTTACGCCAGTTTGAACATGGTGGTTTATCTATTTGTACAGAATGATAGCTGGCATTATCCATCACGATGACAGAGCCTTCTTCCAAGGAGCGCAACATACCAACAAACCAGGTCTTAAAAACTTCAGCATTCATTTCTGTGTGGTAGTCAGATGCAGCTGAATGCTTACTGCCACGAAAGACAAGTTTGGCACCTGCTATGAAACCTGTACTTGCGGATCCAGCATGTGCAATAATCAGCCGGCCACCTCTACCAGTAGGTACTTTCAGCCCACCGTTCCCTCTGGAGTCTTGCCAGATGTATTTATTCGTATGATTCTGTGATATCCAGGTTTCATCCAAATAAATTATAGGCCTGTTGTCCTCCGTACGATGTATATGCATGGTTCTCAAAAACTTCGCTCTCAAGGCAGCAATGTCTCTGCGCTCCATTAAAAATTTTCGTCCATCGTTGTGTGACGATTTAAATAAAAGAAATAATCTAGAAAATAAAAAATTTTAAAAATTAAGGTTGCGAGCTCTTAAGCTATTTAAATCTCACTGTTTTAATATAAGATACCTGTATGTACTCAGTATGAGAGGAAGCAGTAATTAATTAGTTATAAGATACTCAAATAAAAAGATAAATTGTAAAGCGTTATTAATATCGTATTTAACCCTTTGCTTGTAAGCAGGCGCTTTCCTGTTGATTCCAGACTCGACATGCTTTCAGAGTCTTGTGTGAGTAAGAATAAGATAAAAAAACTAATGTTAATAATAATAAAATCTGAAGACATAAATAGTCGCTAAAACTACTGATTTAAATTATGTATATATTTGTTTAGGGATAGTTTAATTAAATAAAAAAGTTAACTTAAATATAGTTAGGAACTATATTCTCGCGCGGAAGTTGTCCCACTAACTTTTGTCCAGTACCTGGCGAAGGGCGCGTAAATTCTCTCTCTTGCAAGGGCGACTCCGTACAGTGTAGACGTAAGAGCTATGCTCTTCAAATATGTGTATCATATTTGGTTTCATCTTCAGAAAGTGTGCCAGATGTAGTTTGTTAAAGCATCTGGATGTATTAATTAATGTAGTCATGTGAATAGACAATAAGTTTAAAGTTATGTAAAACAAAAAAGTATTGAAACGTAACAAAAAGTGTAACACAAGATGACTACGTACTTCAACGTATAAAAACTATTCCAAAGTAATACCCGGAGATGTGAACTAGCAGAAGCCACAAACTCTACTGCACGTGACAGAATATGCAGATCAGGACATCCGAGAATCTACATGATCATCGTAGAGAACTACATGACCTATTGTTCTCCCTGCTAACCTTGGAGCCCTTTACAGAGGAAAGCCAGACCGAGATGACGACGTAGCTGTTCCTGTTTCCCAAGACTGATACCCCAGGAGGAGTCTTCTGCATACCAATTAAAAGGTGACTCGATAGCCTGTCTATCGAGGGTTACTAATATTTGTTACACAACACATCTTGAAAGAGACTTTTCAGAAATGATTAACTTTGTAAAGACTTATAAATTAAATCTAATGTTAATAAGATTATATCTTATTAATTAATATTTCATGTAACTATGTTAATGTAGAGTAATATAACTCAAACAATAATACCATTCTTAAATGTTGAATAAAAGAAAGTCTTGCAAGCTAATATCATGAAAAGAGTATAATTAAAAGTTTTAATACAGAAAGTTCACCCGGATCCGAGGTATAACTATATAGAATCTAGTTTGATGCCAAAGTTTAAAGAAACCTTTCGATAATATAATAATTGAGTTAGTAATGTCATGGCATCAGTCAGTATATGTTTTTCTTAAATGTTGAATAAAGAGAAGTCTTCTTGTTACACACATATGAGGAGTGCTTAAATCAATTGTATACCTTGCCATTGTTTCCTTACACAAAGTAAACAATTACACAGCTAGTAAGTAATATGTTATTATAATTATTTGTGATCAATTCTGTTACAACGTAGGCAGCCCTTCTAATTAACGAAGTTTAATTACGAAGGGTTCCCTGGATTTGTAACGCGGCGAAAAGCTAGTTACAGTTGCACTTCTTAAATTTAAAACCAAGCACTTTCAGAAGGCGAAGTACGGAGGCTTCTGAACCAGAATAATTGATTTTCTGACAGAGATCAGCTCGAATTTTGCTTGCAGTGGGGTATTCCCCTCGGTCGTAATATTCTAGTACGGTCCTGCGGACTATTTGTTTATTAAAATCGTCCAGTTCAGTGTTTTTGTGTTCCCGTTTATACCCTTTCCTTGGAGAACTGAACACAACACTCACGCCTTGATCATCTGCCGAAGCAACGGTATTGCTAATACGTTGCACCGACTGTTCAGAAATGCCACAAGCTTCCGCTGTCAATTTTCGAACTTGTGCAAAGTTTATGTTCCTCCTGGCTTCTTCATTATACGCAAGATTTTTAAAAAACTTGTAAACGTTTGCTATGATGACTTTACTTTGTTTTCTAATGTCCTCTCGGCCCGCACGTACACCACCGCTGCTTGTACTCGAACTAAATGTAGGATACTGTTCCTCAATATCACTCATAATAAATACAAATTATTGAAATAAACTAATACACACACTGTCTACAATAAAGACGTCAACCGTTCACATGAAACGCACAAAATGTCTGTCAACAATACTAAGGACGATAAATATTTTGGATGTTTGTTGCTAATTCGTCTCTTCCTCACCTCGTCCACCCAACCTACTTGGAATGGGGTACTGTAACTGAAATGGGATTGGCTTTTGTCACAACAGCGACAATTTTGTTTACAGAAATTGCTCAGTCCTATTTATCTTTGTGCAACGGAAGAAAGGTAGTAGCGCGGGCAGTAAACATACACATTTTTGAGGGGATTGTAAAATGACAAAGGCATTCATAAAAGTGTCAGACAGCAATATTTACCGAAAAGACATGCCGACAGGGTATACGCAATGTGCATACCAAATGTGTACATATACCTAACAGAACTTCCAAACCATATGGCTTAGGAATGACCGTGTAGAGAACAAAAACAGATTCATTTACAAAAGGGAAAAGACCGTGAGTATGAAAAAATTAAAGCGACAACAGCAAGCAAGGTCAGCGTTCTCAGACAACTGTCAGTCTGTAGGATAACCGCCCATGAAGAAAACAGTAAAACTTTAATAAGTAAGTGCACTGTACGGAAATCACAAAATAACTGACCTAATGGTACTTCGTAAAGTTAGGGTGTGTATTGCTAAAAGGTTTAGATTCTAACATAAGAAAAACCAGCGCAGTATAAATAGTAGTTTCAGAGAACTGCAAATCGTAACAAGAAAAAAGCCAAAGAAACAGAAGAAACGCAAAGATAGAAATTCTGTAGATATTTACGCGACAACAAAAAATATGTTGCCGACTCACACAAATTTTTAGAGCTCAAATACTGGCGCCCAGAATTTAACTGAGTAGTGTTACCCACAACTAATTATTCCTGATAAAACAAATTCATTTACGCGATACGCATAAATAAATTTGAAACGAAGAATATAATGTGGATGTATGAAATTTGTTTTCGTAACACTGCTAAAACGCTACACACTGTACTAGCCGGCAACAACGCTGGGCGAGGGGCGTGGAGGTGACAGGGAGAAGCAGTGAAAGTGAGTGACCTTGACGATACTACTTCCATGCAGCTGACTCTAATACTGTTTATCACGCAAAGCTTATGACAACAGTCAAGTTGGCTGGTTATGCTTCTTTTATGAAAGTAATAGTCATATCAAAGAAACAAGTTGTTTGTAGTTTTATAATCTGAAAACAATTTTTTCAATTTTGTACACACTTTGCCGCCCTCCTGGCTATGCCACCCGGGGCGGCTGCCCCCTTGCCCCCCTACCGTCCGTAAAATAATAAACAATATTTTTCTTACAAGAATAATAATATTATTTATATTGTTTTATATTACACTGTTTCGATAGTTTTACTATTCTGTCATCTTCAGCTCTGAAATAATTCACCTTTCCCAAATTGTGACCTTGAAGGAAAATTCAGTCTGCATATTGTTTGCTACTTATACGGCTATGTAGAAATAAATTTCGTACTGGATTAAACTGTTGCCCATCATTTGGCACCGTCACAATTTAAGTTTCAATTAGAACAAAAAGTAAATCGTCATTTTATTATAGGACACGCAGGCAACAGTACGGATACTGCAATCGTAATTAATTACAAAAATCGCAAATACATGTTTATAAGTTAATACATTCTTTTGTTGAACAAATGGATAGATGTATGTTGGGTGCTGTACCTACAATACGTTCTACACAAAAATACTTAGGCAATAACAGAATGAAAATGCATCAGTTTACCAAAATTTATGTGTTGTGTATAGGTTAGGATTATTCATTGTATGTAGCGGAATCTATATATTAGTAGAGATATTATATCGTGGGGGTACTGGTTAAGCTACCCTAGTCAAATTACATTAAAAAAACACATTTTCTTTTCTTTATTAATTTCTATTTTTCTTTTCATTTTTCAAAACCTATTTAATTGATAACAAACTCTAATAAAAATGAACCTCGAAAATCAGTTTAATTAGTTCATGACTTTTCATTGCACTTGATACCCTTTAATTTCAGTTATCCGTAAATTCACTTAAGTGGATCTGAGTAACTTTACCCACGATATACTGTAAACTCTATTACATTATATTATATACTGTATACTGCATTATATATACTGTACGTCATGTGCGCGTCTGTGTGTGTGACTGTTTTAACGTAATAACATAACGTGTGTATAACGTAATTCTTGTTTGTGTGTACAACCGTATAACATTTTCGCATGCCGTAATATTTCATTAAAACTTCGTGTAAAAACAATAGATTGTTTAAAAAATGTTTTTCTTGTTATACATTTTTAATATCTTACCAAATGTTACCAAACGTGCAAGTAGCGAGAAAATTCTGCTCTCAAACAATCTCAAAAATCTCAGTCCTAAGACCGAATACCAGAAGCGATCTGTAGGTACACAACACTTCGATATAGAAATATCAACCAATCACAGCCATTATCATAATCTCTGCTCGGTCGTTGGTGCCATGGATTAAATTGCAAGTAAATTGTTGCAACTATTGTAGTGTATTTTCTGCTGTCCGAAAAGACGAGACAGTTAAATAAATCTGTCGATTTTACACGGCGTCAGCAAGTATTTGTATGCTGCATGTAACAGATGCAATACTAATTCTTTAGAACTGCATGATTGCTGTATTCTACAGAATACTCATAGAGATTAAGATTAGTAACACACATAGCAGATGTAATAAAATTCTACTATCATGACATCATAAACATTAATAACTCTTTATATAGTGCTCACATTCACGTGCATACTTCCATTGCGTGTATACATTTCCATTTTTTATATGAAACTTAATTCATCAATTCGTCAACAAAGAGTAACATAATAGAATAAATATTTTTATAATCGTAATAACAAATTTTTAATTGACGTTTTCACGCTTTTAAATTATTTATGGTTTCTACGCGTATATATAATTTGGATGTAAATAATTCATTTATAGCAACTTTAAATCAATGTTTTCAAGTCCTACTTAAAATTTTAATTCATTTATTGTTAGGTTTATAACAAAATTTTACGTATAGGAAACGCTTACAAGCGTGCATTTAGCTCGCTCAAATACATTAAAGCTCCCTCAAATACAGGGGGGATTAATGCTCCCTCAGCATTAAAGCTTTTTCCTTCACATAGTTTGTCGAAACGCTGAAACTGGTCTGGCGTGCCAAACATTATTTTAGTTTTAACCCATAGGCTTATAAAAAATCTGAAATTCATAGATTGACTTTTCAATCTGTATTGATACAAGAACTTTTTTTTTTATGTGTCAATAATTTGGAAGCTTGAGCATGTGTAACCAGTGTACCAATTATGTAAGTTGTAAATTATGATTTTGTTACGTTATTTTAAATTTAGAAGTTCATACATGGACTTCAACTCCATGGGAAAGGAAAGGGAACACAAAACATGTAATGTTCGAGCATTCAGTGACACATATGGATATCGGTTCTTTCACGTCCTTCTAAATTCAAACATTATGCAAGCATAGAAGTGGGAATAAGAATATGCATAACAATTGCATATGAGAGTAATTCATACCATATTGTATCATATGCATCTTACATATTACTATTCTTACTGTAACAAATGGATCTTACGTTGTTCTTAAACAATGTACATAAATGTAAGTACATCATCTTCCCATCATCATATTTTCTTTCTTCTTTTTCTTCTTATTCTCATCTACGTTAGGGCCAGTGGTTACACAAATTCTATCGTCCTTTCATCCTTTGATCGTCCTCTGATCTAGTAGACCAATATTTAATGCAACCCAAATTACTTGTTTCTTCGCCATCTCATCCGTGATTCCGATTAATCGTATCTGTGATTCTCACAGCTAACTACCATATCTGAGCCAATCACTAAGTATCCACCATTGAGAGTAACTGAGATTTATCCTCGGATCACTAAGTCCATCTCTGTCCATCACTAGATCTTTTATTTAAAAAGCAGCTTGCTAACTTTGGTTCTTTTATTTATGGAAGGGTAAATTAGCGCCGAGGGATTTCGAATAAATAGCATATTATCAACTTTTATACTTCTTCTGTTTCAGATTCGATGACCCTATATCACCGGCTTTCATTATTAATACCGGAACATATTTTAACGTTCAGACGTCTTTTTTAATGTTTGAGCAACAAAACGAAACAATCGACTTTACGAAAATTGTTTTTACGTTATGGTTGTTGTAAAATCATAGAACCATATTCCAGCCACCTAGAACAAGGTTGTCTGTTGCGGCACAATTGTGGGGGGGGGGGGGGGGACACCAGGGGACAACACTACCGCTCTATCGACGAGTCTAAAAACTATGTCATTAGTAAGATATTTTTCTAAACTTAACCTATAATCCGTGACTTCTGTGTGCGGTGTTCCTACGAGTGTTCTCTCTTTTTTATTACCAATTTAAGTATATGATTATAATATTTTATTTAATCGTAAAAGACTGAGTAACAGCATTCTCAGTTATCTTAGGAATTTTGTGAACCCCAGCATCATCCATAACATCAATTCGAAATAATTGTTACAAAATGAAACTATTTAACAATCGATTCTGGTTTTGACGGAAAACTTAAGTGAACTATAAAAACAATGATAAATAACCAAAGTGTTTATTAGAACTACTCGTTTTTTTATTCGTTTTTTTGCAGAAGTTACCGTGATATTATTAGTATTAGTAATAATTTTTTAATTCATGTGGAAATCATTGCACACAAAAGACAACCATGTAATATATGTTAAGTTTCAAAGTTTATTAACTTGTTTTATAACTTTTTCCCTTAACCTTGGAATCTTTACCTTTGCTATAGTTATTAACAAATTGTGTATGAAATAATCTCTATTCGATCGTACTATTTTCGTCCAATACAAGAAATGCAAAAGAAAATCACAAACACATACCGAGATGTAGTTCAAAACAAACATACAAATTTTAACGAAAAATGTCTTAATTTTATTTTCAGGTTGGCTGATACAGACTTTTTTATAAACAAGTTATGTGAGCAGCAACCAGTTCCGGATAGAAAAACATTTATCTTTTATGGAATTTATTAAACCAAGTTATAACTGTTTATGCATTTATATTTATTAATTAATTAAACATTAGTAATAGTTAATTTACTTCAATTTCCATTGTTAAGTTAGAGCTCTATAATATAGGTATTCGCACCCGCCATCTTTGCTCCGAGACTTTTAAATGTAATGTGGCGGGAGCAATGTAAGCACGCTGTGCGTTGGATTATTTAATGTAAATTATGTATGTAAATATTAATATTTTTACATATCAGGGTTATAACCTTAGTGTACTAATTTGATTTATGTATTACACACGAATATGTATAATAATCATCTCATCTTGTCAGTGAAAACAAGGTTATAAATACTGGTGTTAGAGATATTATTAATGTTATGTAGTATGTTTTGCAGATTGTTGTACTACATCTCATAATCATAATGACTGGTTGTTGTGCTGTAAATTGCAAAAATCGAACAGAAACTAAGTTTAGAACATTCAAATTTCCGGCAGACCCTATTCGATGTGCAAAATGGATTCAAAATATGAGACGAGACAAATTTATACTAAGCAAGGGAATGCGTCTGTGTAAGGTAAATTTAATGGTTGTTCCTTAAAAGTTTTTGAATCTTAATCATAACGACTAAAAATGTAATACACCTTTGCACTTTTAGGTTCATTTTGAAAGTTCACAGTTTGAACAGGCACGAGTAGGTGGTTGGAAAAAACTGAAGCCTAATGCCGTACCGACTTTGTTTGACGTACCAAATCCACCTCCTAGGATCGGCCCAGTTCCACGCAGATCACTGTACAAGGTGGTTTATTTTTTTAATCCATTAATTATAAATATAATGTTATAACTAAAGCCCGGATTCACGTGCAATTGCATCTTTTTTTTTGCTAGTTCGTAAACGGCCAGTGACAAGTTATTTATCCGAATCGGGATGTGTAGGTCATTTTAACATACATTTTATTTTGCATAAAATTGCACATTCTGTAGTTTTAATGCACAAAATTGCACATTTACCTGTTTTTCGAAAATCAGCTGCGCGATAGCCAAGCGCGAAACATACACGCAGATCGTAAACAAAGTCGAGAACAAAATCGGCACGAAGAAATTCTAGTCCAGTAAGCGCAGCTTTTGACGTAACAAAATTTTGACTGTCGATGGAATTTCACGAAATTTGATATGTATGTTCTATATGCACTCTAGAACAAAGTTAAACTGTACGCTTTTTATTTGGGGATGAGAACCACCCCTTTTTC
This sequence comes from Magicicada septendecula, assembly GCA_034769895.1. Taxonomy (NCBI): domain Eukaryota; kingdom Metazoa; phylum Arthropoda; class Insecta; order Hemiptera; family Cicadidae; genus Magicicada; species Magicicada septendecula. The sequence goes on along the minus strand of CM068371.1, from coordinate 383,954,749 downwards.
AAGGGTGATTGATACAAAAAAATTAACCACAGGATCCAATAGAGAATCAAATTCTAAGCAAAAAAGTTAGTACGCAACTGTTTTGAAAAATGCGTTGTTTTCGAGTTATTCCAAATCAACATTTTCGATTTTTACCCCCAAAAAACAGGATTTTAGCGTAATGTTTTGCGAATAACTAAAAAACGTTTGAGTTTATAGTAAAAATTAATAGGACCAAAATTATTCTATACGAAATAACAAACAAAATGCGTTTTGGCCGGGTTTTAATCCACAAGTTGTTTTCAAGATATGGCCGTGAGAAGTTGTAACTTGCAAATTTTTTGCCTGTACTAACAAAGTTTAACCCTTCCTACTAACCGAGAAAAATACTGTTGACTATAAAATGTCTAGTGCAATGAAAAATACATTATTGTTAATTTTAATAAAATGTTAAGCTAAACTTTTTATTATTAATTTTAACTAAATGTTAAGCAAAAAACCTGAATAGGCCTATAAACTTAATAGTAAGTAAGTTAAGAATGTAAATTCGTGTTTATTAAAAATAGTTTTAGTAACTTTATTTGGACTTTTGGACAAGCGAAGTTTAGTAAACATTAACTCAACAGCCATCTATTATAAACAGGAATAAAAGTAAAATCTGAGAATATATACCTAACAAAGTGGTAAGTGGTAACGATAGGTATTTGTTGTTTTTTAGACAAAATTATTCTCCTCTTACTATGGTCTGAAACAGTAAGTTTTAAGATGAAAACTATTATTTCCATATTTTTAAGGACGTGGGACATAATTTCACACTTTGAAATTATATTTTTGGCACGAAAAACTATAATAGTTTATGTAATATCGAAAACAAACTTATACTGCGTCCCATGTATACACAAGCGGCACCATAATATTATGTCAGTCTCGGAACAAAGATGGCGAGTGCGAATACTCCCTTTTATAGATCCTTAGTTAAGTCAGACGAAAGGAATCGATTTATACACTATTCGGAATTTTAACAGATGGCGGTGCGTCCTTCACAGATTGAACATTCGATATCTCTTATTCTGTACAACAAAAATTGCGCTTTAAACAAATTTAACGAATTAACATATAACAAAAAACGCAACCTATTATCACCTTATCTTGAATTACAGAATTTAAAACTTCTGTAAAGTTAATAAATATATAACCTATTTGAACTTAACAGCACGGTGCGCTTACAACATTAAACCAAACTGACATCAAGGCGCGCCAAAACGAGTCAGCAGATACAGTGACAGTGTTGTCTCCCCCCACCATTGTGCCGCTTTCTCATAACATATGGAAACACCACATAGACGCTAGTGAAACAAAGTGGTCAATTAATTAAAAACGTTTATTTCCAAATCTCATTGGTTTGTTTTACTCTGCTCTTACTAAATTCTAATGCAGTGTTGAAATTGTTATTATCAGTCGGGTTATTAGGCCGTCCTGTGGAGCACAGCCTAACAGCCTGACTGATAATAATAATTTCAACACGGAGCCAGCCGTAAAAGCTTAAGAACTTGCATTCTAATACAGTGTTAATTGTAGTTTCCTGTATTTAGTTAAAAACATAAACTAGTTTTCCAATGATTAAAACAAATATTTTAAATATTTTGGCGATTTAAAAGAGGTATTATGAATCACATTGAGGAATAGGCTGAAACGCGTCATTGGCATTAGATGAGATGGGCGCCACAGTTCTTTGTTCACGACGGTCCAACTGATGCCTAAACACACCGTATTAAGACACGTCGAACTGTACGAGAATCAGGTGACGAACGAACGCTTATGACGGCTGACATCATGGTTCGAATGTATTGGATACGAAAACGTCTTATTACAGCTTGCGCAGACTAAGTAAACTTTGCTTTAAATAAGTCGTTCCAACTAACAAGGAAAAAGCAAACTCCTGGCATGGAAACAGCTAAAACTCCTGGTAATTACTCAATATCGAGTATTATGTTTATCCATGTAAAATATTTAATATTGGTTGAGAAAAGAAGGGAATTTAATTTGGAGACACACTTTGCCTTCATTGACTACGAGAAATCATTTGATAGACTTGTGTGAAGGACATTATATGTAAGAGAGATTATACTAAACATCTTCTAGACGTTATAAAGAGCCTATACTATTGCACAAGAATAGTATTTCCGTAGGAGAGAATTTGACAGAAGAGATTTACATCAATCAGGGAATGTGCTAAGGGTGTAACATGTCTCAAACACTGTCTAATATCTATATTGATGACTCAGTTGGGTAGCGGAAATTACGAGTGGATTCGTGAATAAAAATTAATAATAGAACTAACTTAAATACAACGCTGTTTGCGGGTGATCAATTAATCATCGAAAACAGCTGATGCGACCTTCAGAGATCAATGTCTGGTTACAGCAAGTCGTTCAAATTACAACATGAAAATTTCTGTGCAGAAAACAAAAACTATGACATTTATGGGCAAATACCGCTTACGGGGTAAGATTGTACTGGATAATAAACATATAGACCAGGTGTCACATTTCGGATATCTTGGTTGTGAAATCACTTATGATGTGGATTATGATATTGATTACAAGTTGGCTAAGTATCGGTCAATATGTGGCACAATTCGTCGAGCTGTCAAGGAAAACAAGGAAAGAGATTCGATTAAACTTTTATAAGGTAACAGCTGTGCCAGTGTTGTTGTATGGTCTGAAAGTTGGGTTCCGGCGGAAAAACATCTGAGTAGAATACAGGCATCGGAGATGAGATTCTTGCGATCTGCTAAAGGCTGCACACGAAAGGCAATGAAGACATGCATCTACAATGAAGACATGCCTCTACAATGAAGACATGCCTCTACAATGAAGACATTCGTAAAGAGTTTAACATGTTTAATATCCAAAATCGTATTGCAGAGAACAAAGGAAGATGGATTGCTCACCTGAGTAGAATGTCAGATGGTAGGTTGCCTAAGCAAGTTTGGCAATACAAGCGTTTTGAACAAAGAAGTATAGGAAAACCCAGAAAGCGTTGGTGAAGTGGTGAGTTTCTTTGGAATGGAACAGGTGACTCGCCTAGTGCCTGATAAAAGAAGAAGAAGAAGAAGAAGAAGAAGAAGAAGAAGAAGAAGAAAAAGAAGACATAAAATGTGTTTTTTTTTTAACATGGGTATAGTGAATGTATTGCCATTGGCAATGACAAAACGATATTGTTTGGAGATACAACGCCAAGATTACTCATTCCGCTGCAGCCATAAATATTGAAATTACATTCTATTGTTTGGAGGACAGTAGCACAATGTTTAACGCGTCCAGCGTAATTAGATGTAGGCTACATTTGGATTTATGTTAAGTGTTATTTGCAGTAGATGCGTGCTCCTGTGTCTTTGTGTTTATCTGTACGTGAAAATCGCACGCTGAGAATTAAACAATACGACTTGGAAACACCTCTCATCGATGCAAGGAAAAAGGTCGTGTAAGCTACACCAGGTAGGTACAATGTTGTGATCTTTGGTGTGTAGATCCTGCGAGCATCTAGGTCAGTCCAGTCGTCTTCGAAGCTGGTGATTGGTTGAATCCACCATTACTCAAAAACAACAACATCTGACGGCTGCATGTGTCAAGCATTGCTCACTATGCCGCTTTGTAACCGCGCCTGACTCTACTGGTCGAAGGGAAAATTTTGGTTTTAAACGATAATGCAAACATTTTTATTGAGTTATTGTAATGTTTTGAAAACACACGTATACACAGACACACTAATTTATTAAATTTGTCAAATCTAACGAATCCAGAAGTCTTTTGTACCTGAAATATTGGCTGCCACGTGGGGAACCATTGAATTCAGACTTGAAGTTTTACTAACAACAAATGGGGCACGCATAGGCCTATAGAAGTTTATTAGTATGTAGAGAAATATGTTTTTGAATTTTCTGTAATTCGTAAATAATCACGTTTGTACCTGCATATATTTTGTATACGCCTAATAAAGTTTTGAATCAATTAATTTAAAATATACCTTATGTGATCCATCAGCGATCTTGTAGTTTAATATTCCACTACATGTTTCGGGAATTAAATTCCATCATAAGGTAAAACTTCTTCTTCCTAATATATAGGAGTTGTCGGTGAAATTATTAAAAACACATACACACACGAACGAATACAACAAACACAACTGTTAAAAATGACATAATTAAAACACCGTACACACACAGCTAACGAAGACAGTGCGCACTGCCTGACAGTCATATATCATCTGGGCTGATTGCAAAGTTCACCGTTTATCTTTAATACGGTATCATACAACGTGTTCGATCAATGAATGCTGTTCATTGAGCAAACTTTCTTTGTGTATTTTGGATGCTTTATAAATTTCGAATTCTTCCAACGCATCCATCAAACGACCTTTGTTAGTGACATGCATGGGTACCATATTCTCCGCAAACCCAGTGTAGTTGTGATTTTCATTAATTAAATGTAATGCAAATTTCGACTTGGCTGATGTAATGTCCTTTTTTTATAAACGTTCTTTATATCTGTCAATTAATCTCCTCCCCGTTTGGCCGATGTAAAACTTGTCACAATCATCACATTGCAATTTATATATGCCTGAGCATTTTTCTATTACTTTAGGAGAACTTAACCTGAATATATTTTTTTAATTATTGACAGCCCTGAATGAAACATTTATATTTAATTTCTTGAACTCGTTTTTTATTACATTAGAGAGCACATTAGTAAATTCGGCTGATACAAATTGCACTTTATCTCTGCCATTTTTTATCTTATTCTGCTTATACTTGTGTTTCCGAATCAAATTATCCGATTTATAATTTATAAAGCATCCAAAATAGATAAAGAAAATTTGCTCAATGACCAACTTTCATTTAGATCGAACACGTTGTATGATACCGTATTAAAGATAGACGGTGAACTTTGCAATCAGCCCAGATGATATGTGACTGTCAGGCAGTGCGCACTGTCTTCGTTAGCTGTGTGTGTACGGTATTTTAATTATGTCATTTTTAACAGTTGTGTTTGTTTTATTCGTTCGTGTGTCTACGTGTTTTTAATAATTTCACCGACGACTCCTACATATTAGGAAGAAGAAGTTTTACCTGATGATGTGAATTGAATTCCCGAAACATGAAGTGGAATATTAAACTACAAGATCGCTGACGGATCAGATAAGGTATATTTTAAATTAATTGAATCTTATAAGCGATCTGGAGACCATTTATATGATGAAAGTTTTGAAGTTGGGAAAGACTTTATGGTCACCTATCTTGCATAGTGCAGTACGGTACTAAGACATTCTTATTAGCACACGGGTGTGAGGGAGTGTAGAAAGGAAGATACATGTGAAGAGCACACAGATGTAGGTCTATTTTTTAATTATTTATTTTCCTCGTCCGATTATAGTTTACGGTCATGTTTTTGCTTTCAGAAAGAAACTTAAAACGTTTTCTTTGTTTGTGCCACCATAAGGAAAATGATAACGATATTTCACTTTATTGTAGTTGTAAAGAACAAAAATATTGCGCGTGTAATTCGCTAAACTATAATAGGAGCAAAGATAACTTGTGCAAAGCTAATTTATGATAACAGCAGGGTGCAACCATGGCAACGGACCGTTACTAAACACTATTGTTGTTAATACTTAGCAATGACACATGTCCAACCAAACGCAGTAGGGCAATTACCATTGTTGTCTTTTCCTGCCCATTGTTGCAGGTCATTGTTAATTTGACACGAACAATAAATTTAAAAAAATTTTGTACGAGCGGAAAGGAAACGTTCGGCGTTAGTGTATGTTTTAAAAATGTGATTTAAAGAAAGTATAATTTTAGTTAACTTTATGAGCAAATTTATGATAACATTAAGTGTGAACGTGGTAAGTCGCTTCGTTGCATATCAACAACATAATAATATGTCTAAGCCGTTTCTGTAGCAACGAGGAAAAATATATTGATTACGACGTCACGTTACTTATATAAAACAGCAGCAACAACATTCACAATAATCACAACAATAAGTGTCTCTCTGCTGTTGTGATGATCGTGCGGTTTTGTCTGCGTATGCCACGAGTGTGGTCAGAGTCACAGTAACCATTGTAACCGTTTCGGACGCGGTCTTTATCTGCCCCCAGTATGTGAGCTTTGTAAGCAATATTCGACTCAACCTGTACTTCAGTGTCTCAACCTGTACTTCAGTGTCTGCGTTTCGTGCGTAGATCTGTCTCTGTTTTCTCTATAGCCACGTCCTTCATCGATTTAGACACTCATTCATAACTTGGTCTTCGGTGCTCATCTCCACTCGATACAGAGCACTATTTACTGACGTAACTCATGTATTCTGTTAACTTTGTGCTCTTAATGTAAAAGTAAAATTCGCAGTAACATCCGTTTTAATAGTAAAAACGTTATAAAAAGTAAAAGCCATTTTTATTATAATTGATGTTACCAACGATGTTAAGGAGATGAGACTTGCAGATATCTCACAGACCTGTTAGAAAAGGGATGTAATACTTCAAACGCCTCATGAAAGAGTGAGAGGACGATGTATGAAAGAGGGGGTTAGGAATAACAAACCCTGCAAATCTTAGCCAGCCAGGAGTGATATAGTTGGTACTGTGTGACTTGCGTTGGATTCCCGCCGCGAGCAAAATAATGTCTGGCTTTAATACTGTAATTTTCCTCTCGTGATGTTTACTTAATCATTTGGAGCCGGCGTTAAACTGTAGATTGCGTATACATGTAAGAGAACCTCCAAACACACATATCACGGGTATTTGAAGAGAGGTACCAAAAACCGGTTCCGGACTGATAGCAAAAGAGCAAAATTCTAGCTACTTGATTATTTCAGTCTCTAAGCCGTAAATACGTTTCCTCACAGGCCCGGATAGAGTTTCAAAATTGTTATTCAACAAACCCTCTTCTTCTTCTTCTTCTTCTTCTTCTTCTTCTTCTTCTCCTTCTCCTTCTCCTTCTCCTTCTCCTTCTCCTTCTCCTTCTCCTTCTCCTTCTCCTTCTCCTCCTTCTTCTTCTTCTTCTTCTTCTTCTTCTTCTTCTTCTTCTTCTTCTTCTTCTTCTTCTTCTTCTTCTTCTTCTTCTTCTTCTTCTTCTTCTTCTTCTTCTTCTTCCTCTTCCTCCTCCTCCTCCTCCTCCTCCTCCTCCTCCTCCTCCTCCTCCTCCTCCTCCTCCTCCTCCTCCTCAACTGAAGGGAAGGATTTCCAAGATGAATTCCCAAGGTCTAATGATCTCTGACATGGTCTCACATTATTATTTCTTTCAGATGGCAAACCTCGCTGAAGCCCAGGGCCGAAAGACAGCGCTGATGATGCAGCTTTAGCAGCTACTTGCCTGAGCCCCCCACGGCTTGGTGGCAGCAGGGCGTCGATCGGTCTAGGTGGTGTGCCGGTGTCGAGGCCAGCTGCTGCAGGATAGCCGAGGCGACTTTATGTTCGTTCAGAGCTCTCAATTATAGCCTTAAGGAGGTTCGTGCTTTATTGGATACGGTTGTGAAAAAGATATGTGTTTTTCTTAAAAATTTCCTATAATTTACTCCTGTTAATTCCTGTGAAAAACGTTTACCGGTGAATAACAAACGTGTTGGTCTACTAAATTCTTTATATTTTTCCATTATTTGCTGGGTACGAAAGATATTATCAATACAGGAGAAGCCTTTACGAAATCCATTTGTTTTTCTTTTTTAATAATAGGTCGTGAATTATTTTTATTAGTATTACAGAAATTAGTATGGAATGAAGTTAGCTTTTTTCATAGCCAAATGATTGAAACCACTAGCCGAAAAAAATGGATTTATACATAAAAAAATCATCTAAACTAAATTAACGATCCTCGGATCGTAATTGCGTCTTCTGGTACCGTGGTCGGCTTTGACGTAGTCAACATTTTACCAAAATTCCGATTTTATGAGCACTCCAGATACTATAACTCTCAGCTCATCATAGAAGTAACAAAATACTGTCTAACGTCTACCTACTTTACGTACAATCATTCCAGTGGGCCCAACGTTATCTCCGGTCATCGGAAACCTTTACACGGACAACCTCGAGATAAGAGTAATCAATACGGCACAGCTAAAACCTTCCTTGTGGGCTGCACACATCGCTTTGTAATTTGCCAACAGAATAAAGATACATAAGCAGGTTTCTTAACACAAATCATCAGCATCTGCTCAGAAATACAGTTCACAGTACATATGGAGACAGACAACATTTCTAGACCGTTTCATAAAAAAGAAAGACGGCCATTTCAGTTTGTCCACACACATACACAACTTTCTCGCCACCTTCCTGTGCATCTACGATCTGCAATATGTAGTGGAGGCACGTATGCACACAGCTCTTCACTTACCGAGCGAGGAGTAAGTGCTGGGCACCTTGAAGGAGACACCGCTTTTGAATTACTACGCCCCACTTCCAAGATAAACAGAGGAACAAAACACAACTGGAGGAAAACACAGGAATATATCAGCATCTTAATATTGCCGTACATAAAAGGTACAATAGACTTAATAAGGGGAATACTTAAGAAATATTGCATCTGGCCAACATTCTATACACGCAAAAAAATTATCCCTTTTCCATAAAACGCTTCTCTATACATTTCGAGAGGCAAAAACTCCCAAAACTTTGAAATCTGCCACTGTTGAAGAAATATGGGTCTTCGCGTCCACAAACACAAACGGGCAAACATTAAAATAACAAAGCAAAACATCCTTTATAAAACAGATTTATTTAATTAGAAAAACACAAAAAATTATCAATAATAAACAGTAAGCAATCAGACAATACAGAGAGGGAATTGAAATAGTCATGAAAGGGCACGAAGCGGTTAACAGTAAAGACGAGTTTACAAAACAGAGAGAAATCAAAACGTTACGTTACGCTTTGGAAATATTTCCGGCTCATGGAAGGAAACGTAAGAATTGTAAAAACTACACCACACGATTCTACAACAGATGTTTACCGTGTATGCCTTTGCACAAGCGTTTACATTATAAACAATAACTGAAGATTACATTTACATTTATCGCTTTAGGCGGTCCGCATTTGATGGTTACTAATTTAGTGCACTCAGTATTCTTGCGTTGAGTGAAATCCTTTCTGTCTTGTCAGTCTTGACCGACTCTGGTTCCTTTCGACACCGACGCTATTGTACTTCCAGGGCTAAGGAGTCTACAATTATTCATACTCCATCTATACTGTATAATTGTTGTTTTATTTTTTTTGTATTTTCTGCTATCTCGTAAGGATTCGGGTAGAGTTAAAGGAGAAAACTGATAAACGGTCTCAAGGGCGGAAGAAGATGGTTTCCCAATGCCGCTAGGGTCATAATAACCTGCAAATGTGGGTATCCAAATGGAACTCAGAACAGGACTGAAGGCTCAAAAATGGCTTACTCTACAGGACGCTGGTATTTGTTTTGTTGTCGAGTGGAGCTCACTGGATGAAGAGGTATTGGAAGGCCTACCTACAGAGTGTTGATTTCTTTGAGACTAGCACAAGAGGTTCACCTACTGTCTGATGGAAGACGAAGACGAAATTTTACTTTTAAAATCAAATTTCGTGGTTCAATCCGCCTCATCCGGTCTCAAGCCCGGTTGAAAAAGAAGGTGGTCATCGACATGCTAGGCCATCCACCTACTTGGAGATGTGAAATTGACACTTATTCAAAAAATTTAACCATATACAGGGTCCGCCAGTGAAGCTGGAAATTTTGAAAGCCCAATAGTTCATTTTCTGCTCACGAGAGGGCGTGGAGGTTTTCGATTGTTGTTTTACACTTAATGCCATTTGTTAAACATGGAGCAGTGGTCCGGTGCACAGCGTGCTTTCTGCGTAAAATCGTTTTATAAGAATGGTGACTGTGTGACTTCCGTACAACGATTGTTTCGTAATCATTTCAATATTCCACGACATGGAAGAGTGCCGTCCGCTCATGCAATTATGTCATGGGTGAAAAAGTTTGAAGAAACTGGTTCCACATTAAACTTAAAGCATAGAGGAGCAACAAGGTCTGTAAGAACAGAGGAAAACATTGAAAGAGTTCGAGTAGCATTGACGCGTAGTCCACAACGTTCTGCAATGAAACATGCATCCGCACTAAACATTAATGACACATCGTTACGACGAATTTTGCATAAAGACTTATCTGTTCATCCTTACAAAATTCAAGTAATCCAGGAGTTGAAAGATGGCGATATGCTGGCTCGCAGGATTTTCAGCGAAGAAATATTGCGACGTGTAAATGATGATGAAAACTTTATTCACCGCATGTTTATGTCAGATGAAGCACATTTTCATTTGAATGGATATGTAAACAAACAAAATAGTCGATATTGGAATGATGAAAACCCAAGTGAGTTGCATGAAAAGCCATTACATAGTCCGAAAGTTACGGTGTGGTGTGCAGTTTCATCATTTGGCATTATTGGGCCATATTTTTTCCAAGACGATAGAGGAAACACCAAACTGTCAATGCAGACCGCTACACACACATGGTCAGAACATTTTTGACGCAACAGCTCCCTAGGTTTCCGGAAATTAATTTTTTCTAGCAGGATGGGGCCACAAGTCATACTGCTCGTGTGTCCATGGCTGCTTTAAGAGAACTCTTCCCGGACGGACTCATATCCAGATATGGCGACATCTCGTGGCCTGCAAGATCCCCAGATTTGTCCGCATGCGACTTTTTTCTTTGGGGATTTCTGAAGAGCAGGGTGTACATTGATAGACCGCACACCATACCGGAATTAAAAACGAATATCAGACAAGAAATTGCACGGATTCAACCCGACCTGCTTCGTCGAGTGATGGAAAAGTTTCGGTCAAGATTAGAAGAATGTTTACACAGAAATGGCTCTCACTTGAGCGGCGTTATTTTTAAAAAGTACAATAATGGCATACTTTACTCAACTCAAATCTGTAAAAAAAAAATTCTGATAATAAATGTTTCATGAAAAAATTGGGTACTTTTAATTTTCCCGCTTCACTGGCGGACCCTGTATAAGCCTCAGACTATATGCAATATACGAACAAAAGAGTGGAATGATCACGGGCAGATGAGCATAGATCGGTGATTATCGCTAGAGAAAAATCACTTTTAGGAGGATATATAAATACTTCCCAGGGTACAAATGTTAAATCATTTTACTTTGGATTAAACAGAAAGTATCTTGTTGCAGACAGAACACAAACAAGAAAACGAAGAACCAGAACAAGAACAACAACGAGAAGTAGAACTGTAAGAGGAACATGAACTTTAAAAGGAAAAGGAACGGGAACTGGAAAAAGAGGAGGAGGAAGAAAGAAGAAGAACAACAACCACAGCAACTTGAACAAGGACGGGAATTTCTCACTGGTATATTGTATTTGCCAAGAATTTATTTCTTCTTGTACGACAAAGCTCGTATTACGACTTTCTCAGTTAGGGCAAAGCTACTGTCCCCCCCCCCCATTTGTTACTACCTTCTCAATAACATTGCAAAACATCTGACGTTTTATTGATGGCAATTATAGTACAAACGAAACAATAATCTAGCGCTATAACTTGTAGAGAATCGCTTCTATGACGTCACCATTCTCAGTAGGAGAGGAGGAGAGACATTGACCTCGTCATTGTTAGGTCACGTTAGTCAGCTGTCAGGTAGTGAGTATGGCGAACAAGGTGAGACTGTAGGAGGCAGATGGAAACCATTAAAATAAAGACTGCATTTGCCATTGTACACAGGTGCATCGTGAGAATGCTTCGTTTGGGAAGTAACAATTGCCTTGTTGTAGCGATTCACATTCAAGGGCGACTGTCAACATCTCTACAATCAAGAAGAGGATTTTCCAAGCTGTAAATGTTGAAACTGTTAGTAAAGCCATTAAAGTGGGTTGCTAGCACGCCACTCCGAATGAGGTTCCCGAAGACAACACAGCGACGAAATGCGTTACTCTCTAGAAGAGAGACGTTCCATCCTCACTCCAGACAACGCCAGTGGTAGGAGAGTAAGATTCTGTGTTAGACATATTTTGTATTCTTATCGTTACTAGTTGTTCATTGGCCTCCAAAACGACTGTTCTCTTATGTAGGAATTTCTCATTCTTGCTGTCAGGTGCTGTGGCATTGCCTGTTTTCTTCTAAATTGTTCAATAGTATACTTTTGTTAACCATGGCAAAGGCCTTTTTTTTAAATCCAAAATGTAATGTCACTAATAAAGAATTAGATAAGTTTTTAACTTCTTTATTTACAGCATTTCTCAACAAAAGAGACGCTGCACACCAAAAGACAGGAAACATAAAAATGCACACGCTGACATAAAACGCAGGATTTTTCCTAAAAAAAAATACTATTAATCGAACAGATGATCAAAAGGCTAAGGAGGCAATGTATATTGGAAAAACTTAACCAATTTGCTCCATGGTAAATTAATGATTACGATTATTATAGTAACACAACCAGTAATTGTTTTACAGATTATTTAATTTTATTGAATTATAAATTTTAAATTATTATAAATAAAAAAATTTTATTTTATTATAAATTTTATTGAATATTCAATTTTATGTTAAAAACAAGTGTGACTGAAATTATTTGAACCAAGTTTGGAATTAATAACTTTCTTAGAATTATGTATATCCAAATTTTGACAGACCTAAGAAGCGTCTGGTAAGAATGTCGTAGACTATTTATACGCGTACAATTAAACGTCAATTTTCAACAGACAAAATTGATAACGCTTTCGGTCCTCCCTTTCGCCGAATATCGACAAACTTTCCTTGCTGTTTTTACGTAACACCCTACCGAACGGTTGGCCATGGTGTTGATCCAACATCGAATGTAGATAATCATTTACGTTAAATTTTCATTAACTGTACCTGCACTATATTTTAGATGTATTGATTATACGATAGTATCGAACTCACTGAAGTGAATAAGAAGAAGTGTACAAATTGTAAATGACTTTATTGCTGAATGTGTTACAAAAATACGTAATATGTTAATCCGTGAGTTAGGTAAGAAGTTTCGGTTCTTTAGTTTATTGTTTAAGGAAAACAAAAATCATGGTTAGCAAAATATAACGCTTAATAAGTAAATAAAATGACTGTAACAGTTTGACGCTTGGTGGCAATCTCACCAATTACTCTTTATATTTCAGTGTGTCTGACTTTGACTCAAATTTTAAATAATAATAGCAACTCATTTACAAACAAAAAATAATATTAAATCTCAAGAATAAAACTAATTGTTGCTATGAACAAAATAAAAAATATAACATTTACTTTCAACCTATTATTTATTTCTACTGACACACCCAAATTTTAACATACAACAGAAGATTAGTATTTTTAAATTTTCCTGTTAAATTAAATTATTTTCTTTAACTACCATTTACATTTATGTACAGTGATTATATTTAAAATTAAGTCTTTACTGTTCATATATAAGTTTCTTTTTAAGAGTTCTTTTCACAAACAAACAAAATAATTGTTTATTCATCACCTGCGTACTGCCGACGTTACCGTTGCGTGCGTGTGTGTGTGTGTCCTGAATCCTGAGAATTTGATGATGATGAGTATGCTGATGCTGTGTTCTCTGTCTCTACGGTTTGTTGTTTTTGATGGTCCAGAGTTCCTCCATAAGTCTTGGTGTGTGTGGTAAAGATATTCAATCGGTCGGCAGACCAGCAGCGTGACGTTGTGTGAAGATATCTTGAGCCTCTCTGAGATCGCCCCACACACAAATGGGGGTTGTGCGGCCCGCGCGAAGCGCGGGTCGCGAGTAGTGCAGTGTCCCGAGTCTCAGGAAGGACTCCTGCCACTGGGTCAGTTTGAGTTCTTTTTATATAATTTTATCTATTTAGGGGGGGTCTGAAGCGACCTGCGGTTGGTGGATTATACCACCGGGACTAATAGACGAGGTCGCTTCCAGGACTCACCTGGTCGCGGGGTGTATTTACCAAGTCCGGCAATGAGGGAATTGTGGGTCACTCTGTCGGAACGAAATGAGATCGCCCCAAAATTGCCGGTGGTATTTATACTGGACGGCGATCTGACAAGTCCAGGACTGTTTTCGACCTGTTAGATATTGTCACTTCGTTCAAAGCGTCCTTTTAATTAATAATCACTTTTTGGTTCACTTTCGCGATTTCGTAAACATACTCGTAGCACCGTTTGGGTAATTTTTTCTGGTCACTCACATATAACACACTTATTAATTACTATTTAATTACACTAGTAATTAACATTAAATTACCTACCGTCTATATTATTGCACATTTCTGCAATACTTTTAATCACTATATTCGTTAAAAATTCCTTAATGTAATGGTGTTTTTATAATTAGGGTAAGTCTTTGTTCGCATGTTTAAAATGTATTAATTAGTTTATTTTTATCCGTTAAAACCTGATTACAGAGAAACCAACAATTCGTACGCCTCACCCCATCGTAGACTTTGCCTGTCGTAGCTTGCGTTCACACACACAAACACACAAGCGCTGTATTCACTCGCGGGGCAGGTGTACGCTTTCTGACAATTCTTAGCCTGCATAATATTGTTAAAAACTTCATCATATATTTTCTGTGCTAAATATTTACAAACATACCGCCCTGGGCAAATATGCAAATATATGTATTGTTGCATATTTATATATTCAAACACTTTTTGCTACAATCCGTTTCTTGATGTATATAATATATTTAATATTTATACTGAAATTACCGCAAGACATTTTATTTTTCTTATTAGGAACATGTTTCGAGAACCCCCGTGTTCTCATCCTCAGCCTTCAGTGATCTTGCGTCTGGTGAAGTATTTGTGTGTTGGCTGGACGCTATTTTGGTTTCTTGTTGGTCTCTGGTATTTTAAAGTGGTATTATTGTGTGTGATTGTGGTGTATGTATTAGTATTTTGTGTATTTTCGATGTTGAGTGCTTTGAATATTGTGTCATGTTTTGTATTGATTTGTATTTGTTCAGGTATTAGTTTGTTTTGTGTTTTATGTTTGTATATTTGTAAATTTTCGCAAATGTTCATTATTGCACAAAGGCACCATAAAGAACATTTGGGAAAATTTACAAATATACAAAATTTGTATATTTTTGTAGTTCTCGAAACAGGTTCCTAATAATAAAAATAAAATATCTTGAGGTAATTTCAGTATAAATATTAAATATAATATATATATTATAACATAACAAATTATATATTTATTTAATTTGTGTAGCCCCACGATTTTGGGCGCCAATTTATTTAACATAACAAACTATATAATGTATTGAATTCATGGGTGTAATCGTAATAAGAAGATGATGCGTTGTTATTTAAGTTTAAAATTGTTCTATTATTTATTTTTTTATTAAACAAAATCTTTCATTTCGCATATTGAAATAGTACTCATTACTATATCGTTTGTACGATTCTTTCGTACACAACTTATAGTTAACAAATTACATACAATAGGTTATACATAAATCTTATTATCTAATTTTAATTAATTAAATATTATTGCTCTCGGCTTACTCATTGTGTGGTCATCTTTTTGCAATTGCTGATTAATTTACTACTTCAATACTGAATTTACTTGTATTCCAATTTCTTTAATATTAATTGGTTTTAAAACTTTCTACTGCATATGCATTCTCCTTTATCAACAAAGACTTTATTAATTACATTAACTCAAAATCAAATATTTCTCTTATCATTTATGTTACTCTCAATTACTAAATTTTATACAAGAGTTATTATTCTAAATTTCACTCTGCTTTTACATTTATGTACAATTAGTTGTTTTAATATAGGTTGAATGTCTTTCATTCTAACTTTAATTAGTGTCTTTCAAATGTCTGTAATTACAATGGTTTTTCATCACCTCGTTTGACGTGGGTAATCATCCGTACGTCCTCCTTTGGTCCTCAGTCCGTGTCCTCCTGGTCTTCTGGTCGTGTCCTCCTGGTCCTCTGGTCGTGTCCTCCGTGTCCTCCTGGTCCTCTGGTCGTGTTTCACTGTGTCCTCCTGGTCTCAGGTCGGATCCCACTGCATGTGCTGTTTAATAGTCGTCACGCCTCACATCATATGCTGCAGGTGTGTCCATAGACCTCATCGTATGTACTCTGCTGCTCTGATTGGACTTCTAGTTTGTCCTGTGACTCTTACTACAGATTTAAAATAGCGTCGTCGACTGACATAGCCTCCTGTGGCAACGGTTGAATCGAGAAAAATAAACTTTATTAGCGCGACCTGGTATTTATAGTCAGGTCGTGCAAAAGCTCAGGTCTGAACAATTTTCAACTTGTCAGATTTTGTCGAAGCGTCTTTTCCCCCACTCTGGTTCAATTCACTATTTTCGCCTATCTTCGCGAATTACGAAGTCTGTTTCACACTACACGATGTTCAATCGATCACTAATTTTTATATGTTTACTGTACATAAATTACACTTCTTTATTGTAATTAAAAAAAGAGCTATTCACTTTTTACGTATAGGCCTAGTAATTGGACTTTTCGTCACATTGGCACGTTCTTTTAACCCTTTGTTCACCTTTAATTTCTATACACTTTGGTGTCTTTTGTTTTACCCTATCGTACATATTTTTCTTATAATTAAAATAAAACCTAAAAACTATCTTAATTGAAAAGGGTTGGTTACATTTCAGGAACGGACAGGGTTCACACACACAAACAAAATACGCGCGTACACAACGCTAGCGACAGGTGTGCCAGGAATACGTGTCCATGCATGAATTCTGCACTCCCTATTTTTAACTACGATACAGCTTATGCAACCTGAATCATGTTTATTAATCCATATTTATTTATTTTTATTATTTATTTATTTTATTTTGGCAATGCACAGTACCGTTAATGGTTGTACTGCTGCAATATGTTGTAACATAACAAGATTACGCCCTAGAATAATTATAAATTAATCATCAAAATTCGTTGTGAATTATGCCGAAACGCAATCTTTCTTATAAATAAAATACAAAGAAGTATAAAATCTAGTTATTAAATAAAGAAATGAAAATAAAATGTAACAGTTTAAAAATAAATAATAATGTAAAGGAGTATAAGGTAATAAAAAACAAAAGGGAAATATTATAATAAGTACATACAATGGAAATAGGAAATGAAAACTTTTTAATTAATTAGTTTAATGACAATGACAAGACTATCAGACGACATGACTATGACTACTACACCCAGGAGGGAAAATCGAATGATAATAAAAATTAAATAGTTGTTAATAAATAGAAATATAGTGTATAAATGTTAACAAGTTAGGAAGTAAGTAAAAACACATTTGTTATTGTATAAACCTATTAAACTATAGAGAGGTCTGCGAACCTCAAGCAGTTATTTTGTGTAATTGCACTATGAACTGTAAGTGATATTAAAAAACAATTAAAATAATATTAAACAATAATCACAAACTACCTAACGTAAGAAAGTGGAAATAACGAAAATAACGGTGATTAAGGTTAAAAAAAACAGTGTATAGTGAAAGTGCATAGGAAATAGACCTGTTATAATAT
This sequence comes from Magicicada septendecula, assembly GCA_034769895.1. Classification (NCBI taxonomy): domain Eukaryota; kingdom Metazoa; phylum Arthropoda; class Insecta; order Hemiptera; family Cicadidae; genus Magicicada; species Magicicada septendecula. The sequence continues at coordinate 383,937,210 of CM068371.1, read as the reverse complement.
AAACAGTGAATAACACATATAATTTATATAAAACAAGTATATAGCTAATATAATAAAATTAAACAAGGTGTACAATAATTAAAACTAGTGGAATATATCCCTAGAAATTAATTATATACATCAGTGACGAGTCAAAAGAAGATTATAATAAATAATGTTAATTATAAGGTATAAAAACAAACCTGTGACCCATACATATGTCGTGGAGCCAAGAGCTTTACTAAGTGAATCTAGAGATGAAAAGGAATCTTATTGTTGTTGAATTTGGAAAATAAGCCAGAACAGATATAATTGGAAGCTGAACGTTTTCTGCAAAAAAAAAAAAAATGTTACACAATAAATTAATGAAGGAAAACTCCAGAAATAATGAGAAGTATAATGGCTTAATATAATACACGGAAAACGGAAGGCCAGAAGAATTCTAACAAGAAAATAATATGTAAACTAAACTACAATTTGGTGAGATTGTTCTATTATGCTAAGACATACATTTGTTCAATCATTATTCAATTTAAAGCACTGGAACAGTGAATTGATATAACAAAAACACTATAAACATTATGATTATTAATTTTATTTTCTCATTGTAATTTTTTATTAGTTGTTCAGATTTGATTAAGTTGTTTCTTTTGTATAATACAAAGAACCCATGACCCATGACCCAACACACATACACAGTATCATATTACTGAAACCGATTTATAATTATTATATTTTCTATCATATGTATGACTTTGACTGTATATCGACTTTAATTTTTTTATTAACCCTGAAAAAGAGTTTTTATGTTATCGAACCTAAAGGAGCTACTAACTGAAGAGAAGGGCATTGCATGCTAATAAATGTCAGTATATGTTAAAAAGAAAAGAATAATAAAATTTATTGAAAATAATACATGACTGAATACGAGTTAAATTTTTATTTCACATCATATAAAATTGGCACCAACATCTTGGAGATACAGGATATAATTACATTGAAGGGTAACATTTATACCTAGATTTATATTTAATATTATAATAACAAGAATTTTACATTACACGTAAAAATTGGCGCTTACAACAAGAGGCCTAAGTAAGTAATTATAAAAATAGACGATAACCACATTACACGTTACATATAAATATAGAATTAAACAAACCACATTAATATACGTTACAATATACGTATATAGTGTATGTATGTGTGTGTGTGTGTGTGTGTGTGTGTGTGTTGTAGCGTGACAGATGTATGCATAATATTGAACGGCAATTGATCATTAGAATAATGAAGTTATAATATTTAAAGTTGGAAGAAAGCATTAAGTTTAATATAAATAGATTAATTCATAGCAACTGTGGAAAGAAATCATTATTATAAAGAGAATACAAGTACAAATAAAAGGAGTTACTAGTGATGAGTCATCCAAGACCAGTCTCATAACCAAAGGTTTTCAAGGTGTAACCCAGGAAGGTAAAATAGTAAATAACAAAGCAGTACACAATATGACCAAACCCACAACGAGGGAGAATAAATAGAATAGAAACCCTAAAATAAGCCAAGATCAACCAATACAGGTTGTGTATTTCTGTAATAAAGAAGAAGATGGAGAAGATCCCAAGAAACCTGATGGCAACAAGAAGAAGATGGAGAAGATACCAGTCCCAGAAGGCAGGAGAAAAGAAGACTGAAGAAAGAAGAAGAGGGCAGCATCCTGAAGAAGATGTCATGCTCTTATAAAAGACACCCAAATCCCTATATCCCCAAAATAAATATCTAAAAATAAAAGTATAACGAAATAAAAACCACATGTATACAAATTTAAGAGAGAGGAGTGTATAAAGTAAAAGTTTCCTGTGAACTAAGATGAAACAATAATATAGTACCCATGGAACAAATCTCCATTGAAAAAACGCTAACCAATTTATTATGTTAATAAGACTATACGACCATTTAGCATTAACATAATATATAAGTGAAAGTGAACCAGTGATAGTTTTGGGTATTATAAAAAATGAACCTTGTGTTTCATTCTTGGCAATCACAAACATTGGATGCAATGAAATATGCATTTTTCAATGACTTAAAATGTGTACGGTGACAATATGTTGTTCATAAGACATGAATCTGTTTAAAATAACATTTTTGTTTTACATGAAAAAAGAAAAACAGATTTCATAGTGCTTCTTGAACGGTTCATACTATTTATTTGTTAATGACAGGGTACAATTCCCCAAAGACAAGGTATAAAAGACTGTATAAAAACTGTAGAATCCTACTTATAATAATAGTTAGAAATAAGAATATAGATATAAGGTTTTAATGTATATAGTACAAGAATGTTTAAAAATGTTTTAGATATAAGGCCATTTGTTTGGGTCTGAAACAACTAACATCAGAACTATAAAAATAGTTACCACTTGTAAATAGTAGAGAGTAATTAAGATGTTAGTTAGTAAAAAACCTTTGTTGTAAACCATATTTCCATGTTGGAAATGGGAATTTTGTTGCAAAATGTCTGATTTGAAGACAACCATTTATTAAAAAAAAATATTCTTTATTTTGTTTGACTATTGTTTGTATTGTGGCCAATACTAGTTGTTTTTGTGTAATTTGAAAGCATGTTTAATTTATAATACTATTTGTAAAAGTCAGAGAGGGTATCACACATCATATATTGTTTGTAAATTATTTTGTAAGAAAAATTGTTAAAAAATCATAGGCCAAAAGAATGGAAACCAAACTTCATCAAAACAGAGAAATTGCTCATTTAAATGCAAATAAACAAAAGGGGTTTAGACAAAATAAACTTGAGATCATGCCATATAATTGCACATACCATTTAGAGAGATTTTAATAAATTATATTCAGAATTATAAATAAAAATAAAATGACTAAACTCAGAAATTTAGACATGGGAGTCATATATTTCAGAATAATGTTTCAGAATACAACTAATTCAATTAATTACCAGAAAATAAGGGAATAGGAACCTTTTAATACAATATAGGATTATTAATATTAAATATAACTGATAAAATGGCTGAATTTATATAATGACAGGAAGTAAATTTTGATGTTTTGACTCTTCACAGTATACCAAACTGAAGGTGAAATTACTATTTTTTTTGGACAGAAAACACTATAAAATGGCATTATTTAATCTGAAAATAACCAGAATGAACTGAAAGATTAATTTAAATCAAATCCAGTGAATAAAATTGACAAATAACCAAAGTTTAGGCATTCATATAGTGAAATAGTAAAATGTACACAGGATGTGAAAATATTTTTGAACAATGTTAAGGATAATATTATATGGGCTAAGAGTTTAATTGAAACTGAAGGAAACAGTTAGTTAATTATTGGTAGTTGAACGGTTAACATGACATACGTGTGAAAACGTGGATAACCTAACCTATAATCGTCATACAAAGCGAGTGTATAGTGAGTTATTGTGAAATCGCGAGTGACTTGTAAAATACTTCTGAAACTATCATATTATAACAGAAACGATCAAGTAACACTCCATAACACAGAACAATATAAATCTACTCGGAAAAACACCATAAAACACTAGAAAACTGTATAATACATTAAACCAAATTAGTGACGGAATCGGAGAAAGTGTTTGAACTAATAATTATACAGATACACTAAATACAACCCAGAATCACTACACCAGTCACTACACAACATATAACAAGAGATTTGCGGACACGAGAACAGAAATATTGCGTCAAAATACATTATTTGGAATGCAGCAGCAACGAGCAACATTTTCATCGACTTGACGGCAGCCATCTTTCTTTGACAATTCCAGTGCCTCCTCTTAGTTCAACAGCTGTTTGGTGAAAACAATTATTATATTTACAATTTATTATTCAATGTCTGTGTTTATTAATAACTATTAATTTGATTGTAACGTTATACTTTTTAAATATAAGCCCGATTTCTCTGACTTTGGTAATAACTGGCTGTTTAAAGAACCCTATATAATTTTTATAACATATACTTGTAACTTTTTTCGATATCCTGAGAATCGATACTAATCGATAAGAGTCAATATTGCTGTTACTTAATAAAACATTAATACTTTTCAATACTTAATAGTTCTTTATTTCTTCAATAATACTAATTACCAATAATATAATTCTAATTGATAATCTACAAGGACTTTACCACCCGTAAGTGAAGATAACCTAAAAAAATAGAAAGGTAAACAAATATCGATTGGTTTACAGACAGTCTTATGAGTGGTGATAGATTATTTAAATTATACTAAAACTTTAATAAAAATTTTCAGAAGAGCATTACACTGTTTAAAACTTCACAGCCCTATATTAATTAATTGATCCTAATTAATTAATTAATAAAATTAAAAATTTTTTTATTATTTTTTTTTATAAACATAATTTTTTTTTTAATTTTCTTCAAAACAATAATTTTTGTTTTGAAACTTTCGGTGAAGCTGAGCATATCTATTTCTTCATCAACTTTACGCTACTCGACCGGTCTTGCTACCATTGGGACTCGACCAGCTGGGAAACTTAAGGAAGTGTTTCAGGCCAGTAAGACGTCGAGAGCCACACCAATTAAACACCTTACAACTTACAGATTCACACATCAATCTTATTTATTTTATTACAAATTGGCGCCCAACGTGGGGCTTTAATTAGCGATTGGAAGGCCAATACATTCTGCCCAATCACTAGTTGGAGTTAGGCAACAGCTAAAAAGTCAGAGAAAGATAATAACAAGGGAATAACGACAAACAAAAATGGCAGATCCTACACAAGAAGAGTGGGACCAGATAACAGAAATGCTCCTGCATTTTAAAGAAGGAATAATAAAGAAAACGAATGAGTGCTTCGAATCGATGATGAATAAAATGGAATCCACAAGTAAGGAATTGAAAGAAGAATTAGGTAAGAAACTGGATGATTGGGGTGAAGAAATAAGAGAGGACATATTGAAAAGAGAAGAGTTAAGAAAGGAGAAGACCGAAGAAATAAAATATGATAGCAAACCAGAACCAGAAGAAGTACCAAATGATAAAACGCAGGAACTAGTAATGGTAGTACCTGGAATTAAAACTAGTGGAAATAAGGAAAATATTAAGCAAAGGAAAAGGAGAATGTATCCAAGAAACTTGGTAAAAACGAAGGAAGAGTTGGAGATGATGAAACATGGGTTAATTGATGGCAATGATATCCCAATTACCTATGACAAAGACATCATGAATTCTATGATTTATAGAAGGAGAATCGAAGTAATTTCAGAGATAATTTACCACAAGACAGTAGTGTACCAATGGGAAAGGACCGGAGGTAAACAGAATACGACATGTGGACAAGATCAATATCAGCGCAGAACTGGACAGTGGATTTCAGAAAGATGGAAATGTGATATCGTACCAGACTGTAATGACGGCACAGGTGAATCACCAGAATGTATTCCATTAGCGTGCCATCTAGGACAGTTCCAGGGTACGGTTAGACTAAAATATATTCCTTCAGAGTGGATATGTGATGGTAAACCAGCTTATGGTGTTTCAGATAAACAAATAATAAGTGATAACCCAGATGAAGATCCTCACATATATTTGTCAGGTAACACAAAACATGGACCAGAGAAGTATTGGTGTATACAAAATGATGATAGAGGGAACCAGCCCAGTAATTACGACGGCCCTAACAACCCGCCGCATAATAACCAATTTATCGGTAATTTTAACGGCGTTAGGGATAACAACCCCTATCCATACAATAGAAACAATTTATACCAACATAATAATGTCCCATACAGTCAGAGAAATCCATATCCCAACAATAATGATGACAGACCTTACCAACCTAACCGAAATTACTATCATGATAAATTTAGTAATAAAAATAATAACAGTAATAATAACCGAGTGTCGCGCCCTAGGGTAAATTTTATAAGAGCAACTGAGATGATGGACCCTGGTTGACACAAATACCACACGACATCAAGAAAAGGGACGGATCATGATAACCGACTACGGCGAAAAACAATGTTGAAGGAGACGAAATAAATATCATTGAAAGGAAATGATACGAAGAATAAACATAGAAACAAAACTGGGTTTTGTGAGTGAAGACAATGTAAGAAAATGAACATGACCAATAAAAATATGAGCAATGCAGTGACATAAAGAAAATCGTCCATCTTCCTGGGTATATAAAAGAAAAGAAAATTTATAAGAAAAGAAAAAGTGGAGATCAACTTATTAAAGTATAAATAATATGGGCCAGTGTAGAGTACAATATAACCCCATATGTTGTGGTAAATGATAAGCATAACAATACATATGAGTTGAAGGAAATCGTTTCAGGAAAAATCAAAGGAGTGTACAATCAAGCTTCTATGAAGAAATATTATGAAGAATGAGTTGTGAGTTTTAGAATTTTTATTTTAGAAATTCAAAAATAATGTAAGTACATCTTACAACCTAATATTTTGAGAAGAACATTTTGGAGAATTAGAAGAAGAAGAATTTTTTCAATTTAATATTTTAAAAAAATTCAAAAAATTTTGTAAGTACATCTTACAACCTAATATTTTGAGAAGAACATTTTGGAGAATTATAAGAAGAAGGAATTTAGAATTTTTATTTTAAAAATTCAGAAATAATGTAAGTACATCTTACAACCTAATATTTTGAGAAGAACATTTTGGAGAATTAGAAGAAGAAGAATTTTTTCAATTTAATATTTTAAAAAATCCGAAAATAATGTAAGTACATCTTACAACCTAATATTTTGAGAAGAACATTTTGGAGAATTATAAGAAGAAGGATTTTTTAATTTAATTTTTAAAAAAATCCTAAAATAATGTAAGTACATCTTACTACAACCTAATAATTTTGGAACAAACTTTATGGAAGAAAGAAAAAGAAAGAATTTTGAATATAACTTATTCTAAAATATGTAAGTACTTCTTACTACAACCTGATAATTTAGAACAAAACTTTATGGAAGAAAGAGAAAGAGAGAGAATTTTGAACTTAATTATACAAAAAATTTAAAAATAAAGTAAGACCAACTTACTATAACTAAGTTTATGAGAAAAACTTTATGGTAAATAATTAAGAAGAATTTGAATTTGGAGAAATACCAAAACTTTCAGAAATAATAGTAAAATCACACTACTATAAACAATTCTGAATGAAACAATTCTGGGAATAAATGAATTAAACAGAATTTGAATGTTGATAGAACGTCAGTACTTTGAAACAAGATAAGATCAACATATTACAAGGATTTATGAGAAATATTTTTCAATTAAATAAAAAGAATAGTTTGAATTTTACATTAAAACTAACCAAGTTCCAAAAAATAATTATGTGTCAATTATGATGGAATTGAGAAGAAAATAAAGTGGTTAATTCAGAAAAGAGAATTAACGTTAATCCAGAATAAATGCTAGACATTCACAATAGCATTTGAAGGAGTAGAGAAGAATAACAAAAAAGAGTGTAATATGCCAGAGAAGAAAAAAAAAATTTGGAAGCAAAGAGACTAATTACCTATGAAACGATAATGAAAACAGTTAATTAAGAGCGAAGAAGAACAACTCATACCAAACAGATGGAGAAGATGATTTTGAACAAATGATAATAATAAGACCTATATGAAATGCAAAGAGAAGAAATACCACATGAAATATAATATAAATGAATTAATGCTAATGAATGCGAAGGCGGATTAATAACTTTCTAAGAGAAAGGAAAGAACCAAAATGTTTAAATAAAATGATCAATAACAACCTGTATATCTAATGTAAAGATACAATGTAAAAAAAAAAAAAAAAAAAAATTAAATATAATATATTAAGACCATTCAAATAATGAATACGAAAGACTATTTATAAAGACCATGCTAATACTATGAATAACCAGAAGAAAGTATAAAGAGAATTCAGATGGAGAAGAAAGAGAGTTACACTGTAAACAGTAACCAAAATTATTAAAAGAAAGATTTTCAACCATAATTAAATTAAATATATCAGACAAGTTAAGAGTTTTGAAAAAATATATATGTAATGAGTATAATAATGATTATGAAGATTTATTAAGATAGAAAATGTGAGATAATCTGAGAGACTACGAAGTGGAGAATCCAAAGATATTTTTATTAGTCGAAAATGAGACTACTTTTTATTTATTTATTCGATGACTGACTGAAGATAATTCCAGCAGCATTATGTTTTTTGAGCAGGGATGGATATGCCCCTGTACTCAATTTATAGAAGTGGTGTATGGCCAGCAGAGAAGTAGCGTACAGTGCCCCTCTGATCTGCCCCAGCCCACGTGATAGGGAATGTTAGGGAATAAATATCCCAAGGATACAACACGAAGTTGATATAGGAAGAAAATGTATTACAATTATAATATATCTCAGAAGACACTAACTATCCGAAAAGGATCAGTAGTAAGACAAGTAACCATATATATAAAATTAATAAAACTCTAATATAAAAAAGTCGATATAAAAATGGAGAAGAAAATGAATTATAAGAAATGATGAAATTATCATAAGAAATTATTTCATCCATAAACATGTCTGAAATAATTACTTCTGGAGGAGAGCAATCTGTAGCGTGACAGATGTATGCATAATATTGAACGGCAATTGATCATTAGAATAATGAAGTTATAATATTTAAAGTTGGAAGAAAGCATTAAGTTTAATATAAATAGATTAATTCATAGCAACTGTGGAAAGAAATCATTATTATAAAGAGAATACAAGTACAAATAAAAGGAGTTACTAGTGATGAGTCATCCAAGACCAGTCTCATAACCAAAGGTTTTCAAGGTGTAACCCAGGAAGGTAAAATAGTAAATAACAAAGCAGTACACAATATGACCAAACCCACAACGAGGGAGAATAAATAGAATAGAAACCCTAAAATAAGCCAAGATCAACCAATACAGGTTGTGTATTTCTGTAATAAAGAAGAACATGGAGAAGATCCCAAGAAACCTGATGGCAACAAGAAGAAGATGGAGAAGATACCAGTCCCAGAAGGCAGGAGAAAAGAAGACTGAAGAAAGAAGAAGAGGGCAGCATCCTGAAGAAGATGTCATGCTCTTATAAAAGACACCCAAATCCCTATATCCCCAAAATAAATATCTAAAAATAAAAGTATAACGAAATAAAAACCACATGTATACAAATTTAAGAGAGAGGAGTGTATAAAGTAAAAGTTTCCTGTGAACTAAGATGAAACAATAATATAGTACCCATGGAACAAATCTCCATTGAAAAAACGCTAACCAATTTATTATGTTAATAAGACTATACGACCATTTAGCATTAACATAATATATAAGTGAAAGTGAACCAGTGATAGTTTTGGGTATTATAAAAAATGAACCTTGTGTTTCATTCTTGGCAATCACAAACATTGGATGCAATGAAATATGCATTTTTCAATGACTTAAAATGTGTACGGTGACAATATGTTGTTCATAAGACATGAATCTGTTTAAAATAACATTTTTGTTTTACATGAAAAAAGAAAAACAGATTTCATAGTGCTTTTTGAACGGTTCATACTATTTATTTGTTAATGACAGGGTACAATTCCCCAAAGACAAGGTATAAAAGACTGTATAAAAACTGTAGAATCCTACTTATAATAATAGTTAGAAATAAGAATATAGATATAAGGTTTTAATGTATATAGTACAAGAATGTTTAAAAATGTTTTAGATATAAGGCCATTTGTTTGGGTCTGAAACAACTAACATCAGAACTATAAAAATAGTTACCACTTGTAAATAGTAGAGAGTAATTAAGATGTTAGTTAGTAAAAAACCTTTGTTGTAAACCATATTTCCATGTTGGAAATGGGAATTTTGTTGCAAAATGTCTGATTTGAAGACAACCATTTATTAAAAAAAAATATTCTTTATTTTGTTTGACTATTGTTTGTATTGTGGCCAATACTAGTTGTTTTTGTGTAATTTGAAAGCATGTTTAATTTATAATACTATTTGTAAAAGTCAGAGAGGGTATCACACATCATATATTGTTTGTAAATTATTTTGTAAGAAAAATTGTTAAAAAATCATAGGCCAAAAGAATGGAAACCAAACTTCATCAAAACAGAGAAATTGCTCATTTAAATGCAAATAAACAAAAGGGGTTTAGACAAAATAAACTTGAGATCATGCCATATAATTGCACATACCATTTAGAGAGATTTTAATAAATTATATTCAGAATTATAAATAAAAATAAAATGACTAAACTCAGAAATTTAGACATGGGAGTCATATATTTCAGAATAATGTTTCAGAATACAACTAATTCAATTAATTACCAGAAAATAAGGGAATAGGAACCTTTTAATACAATATAGGATTATTAATATTAAATATAACTGATAAAATGGCTGAATTTATATAATGACAGGAAGTAAATTTTGATGTTTTGACTCTTCACAGTATACCAAACTGAAGGTGAAATTACTATTTTTTTTGGACAGAAAACACTATAAAATGGCATTATTTAATCTGAAAATAACCAGAATGAACTGAAAGATTAATTTAAATCAAATCCAGTGAATAAAATTGACAAATAACCAAAGTTTAGGCATTCATATAGTGAAATAGTAAAATGTACACAGGATGTGAAAATATTTTTGAACAATGTTAAGGATAATATTATATGGGCTAAGAGTTTAATTGAAACTGAAGGAAACAGTTAGTTAATTATTGGTAGTTGAACGGTTAACATGACATACGTGTGAAAACGTGGATAACCTAACCTATAATCGTCATACAAAGCGAGTGTATAGTGAGTTATTGTGAAATCGCGAGTGACTTGTAAAATACTTCTGAAACTATCATATTATAACAGAAACGATCAAGTAACACTCCATAACACAGAACAATATAAATCTACTCGGAAAAACACCATAAAACACTAGAAAACTGTATAATACATTAAACCAAATTAGTGACGGAATCGGAGAAAGTGTTTGAACTAATAATTATACAGATACACTAAATACAACCCAGAATCACTACACCAGTCACTACACAACATATAACAAGAGATTTGCGGACACGAGAACAGAAATATTGCGTCAAAATACATTATTTGGAATGCAGCAGCAACGAGCAACATTTTCATCGACTTGACGGCAGCCATCTTTCTTTGACAATTCCAGTGCCTCCTCTTAGTTCAACAGCTGTTTGGTGAAAACAATTATTATATTTACAATTTATTATTCAATGTCTGTGTTTATTAATAACTATTAATTTGATTGTAACGTTATACTTTTTAAATATAAGCCCGATTTCTCTGACTTTGGTAATAACTGGCTGTTTAAAGAACCCTATATAATTTTTATAACATATACTTGTAACTTTTTTCGATATCCTGAGAATCGATACTAATCGATAAGAGTCAATATTGCTGTTACTTAATAAAACATTAATACTTTTCAATACTTAATAGTTCTTTATTTCTTCAATAATACTAATTACCAATAATATAATTCTAATTGATAATCTACAAGGACTTTACCACCCGTAAGTGAAGATAACCTAAAAAAATAGAAAGGTAAACAAATATCGATTGGTTTACAGACAGTCTTATGAGTGGTGATAGATTATTTAAATTATACTAAAACTTTAATAAAAATTTTCAGAAGAGCATTACACTGTTTAAAACTTCACAGCCCTATATTAATTAATTGATCCTAATTAATTAATTAATAAAATTAAAAATTTTTTTATTATTTTTTTTTATAAACATAATTTTTTTTTTAATTTTCTTCAAAACAATAATTTTTGTTTTGAAACTTTCGGTGAAGCTGAGCATATCTATTTCTTCATCAACTTTACGCTACTCGACCGGTCTTGCTACCATTGGGACTCGACCAGCTGGGAAACTTAAGGAAGTGTTTCAGGCCAGTAAGACGTCGAGAGCCACACCAATTAAACACCTTACAACTTACAGATTCACACATCAATCTTATTTATTTTATTACAGTGTGTGTGTGTGTGTGTGTGTGTGTGTGTGTGTTTACTCGCATTATTCTTGTTCTTTTAATTTATAATAAATAATAATACTTTATATTATAAAATAAGAATATATCTTATTGTTTTTGTTTGCAATGTTTGCACAGTTTTTTTAATTTACTGTCATCGTGATAGTGATATGCCTGTATTGTATTGCCAAAAATATTTTCCGTCATATAATATGACATGTTCTTTGTGTGAGATCATCTGAGAGTATTCAATACTTGAAGATTATTCAAAAGAGAAGATTTATGAAAGACATAATAAGAAACAGAAAGAAGAAAAAACGGCTAAGGAAGCAGGAAGAAGAGAATAGTGAAGAAGTGGTGTATAATGCAAGTGTGTTTTGTAAAATAATTACAAAATTTTATGTTTGTCTCATTACATTGTTTATACTAAATTTAAGATCAAGATTGGTACCTAATGTAATGTTCACAACGCAGAAGTTGTGCAATTTGTACTTTTTTAAAAAATAAAGATAAGTACTCTTTTATCAATAGACCCCTTTCATCAAAAGCTTTATGTACTTAGCTTCCAAAAGAAAAACGTTTCAGAATAACTGGAATAGTTTTGGAAATAAACATACCTTATCGATAAAAAAAGTTACAGGCATTGCACAAATGCAATGCACAGAGAAGGGCATTGAAAATGCTTCAATAAATCTAAAAAAAAAATATATATATATATATATATATTTATGTTCATTCACCAATCAATGAATTCATTCTTCATTTACCAATGTACAGATTATAAGTTAAATGTAGTCGCATTCATAAGCAAAGTTTTGTATGTGTACGTTATTGACAACAAAGAAGTAGTTTCTATGAAACTCACCGGTTCCCATTTTCGATCACGCACCAGCGATCGGCCGCAAATGTGCGACACGTCCTTATAAACATTTTCAATGTTAAAACTCCGTTACATCCTAACATAGGGCAAGCTTATGAACTAAAAGGTCATATGAAGCTTCAACAAAATTTAGCAATACACGGAATTCAGCTGGTGTTTAAGGCGAACAAGGTAAGACTGTAGAAGGTAGGTGAAAACTAATAAAATAAAATAAAGACTGCATTTGCCATTATACACAGGTGCACATACTTCTATGTGAGTAGATTTTTTCACTACTCAATAATGTTATGTCCGAAAAATCTGGAATCTTAGACGTAACTGCATCAGGAGCTGGGAGTAGAAAGGGCGAATATGAAAATCATGGTGTTGGGAAATCGCAATTAAAGTTTGTGAATACTCTCAGAATAGAAAGGGCGAATATGTATTTCAGTATTAAAAAACATAGATTCTGATTAGTTTACACTTTTATTTTTAAATAATTAATGATAAGTAAAATAAAAAAAATAATAAATAAAAACAACAAATTTTAAGATTATTCTAAAATTTAATGTAATCGAATGAAAATTTGAACTGTTAATAACTGCTATACTTAACACTAGTTATTAACAAAAAGGTTTTTTAAAACTATATAAAGACTTGGTACGTTTCACCAAAGAAATAACTTATGCAGTATACGTAAGAAAGAACAAAATAATGACATAAAAATACCAACTCACACTGACCAAACTTTTCATAAATATATCTGGGTCAAGTATAACTCTGTCTAAGCATGGTGGAGAAAGGGCGAACCTAAGAAATAGATCATGCTGACGTGTGGCACCATGCAGTATATTCGCCCTTACTTCTCCAATATTACAGCACTAAGCTCTCAGCTGGTTTTATGCACTCCATACATTTCAATGCTATTTACAAAATACTAAGTTCGAATATATACGTGATAGTGGTATCACCGTGTTCTTAACATGTCAGAAAATAGGATTCTGTAAAAAAAAAAATGTAAAATGTCAGGATAGGATCCTGAAATGCATTCGTAGGCCAAATACCTGCTTTCTATCTCACCGCCCGAACTACGTTAATCTTTCAGTACTTTGCATTGCTCTAATTTGAAGACGAGATTTTGTGACGTTTTTTTATTCACTCACAAGTCGGTGCACGTGCAAGGAAAATTACATTATTACAAGGCGCCCATTATGATTCAGGTTTGTGGTCACACAGCGACAGGAAACTTTGTCAGCAACTGGAACTGTTTATGAAACGATTCCACGTCTTGCTGCAAACCCGCGTTTTGTATATTCCCTTCAGTAAGAGGAATAAATTAACATTGCATTTTATGAATTTAAAAATTGTAAAAACTCATTATGAAATTGACAAGGATATATCTGCAACAATTAAGGAAAACGGGTGCTTAAATTAAAACTACGATATTACGATTATCGCTGTATTTCTTATGAAATTATTTGGTACTTTCCCAATAACCTGACCCACACTCGTTTTGGATATTTCGATTATGCGATTATTGGCATCGACATGTAGAGAATATTGTATAAAATTTTTCTTGGACAATAGAATTTGTGAAAATATATTTGAGTTTTATAAAATAGCTTCTCGAGGATTGCAATCGTTTTCATTGACATAATTTTTACTAAAAATGTTTCTAGCAATATATAATATATAGTTCTGATGTGTGGCTGTGACGCCAAAAATTGACGTTGTTAGATTAATATGTAAACTAAAAGTACACATGGCAACAAATAGGCATATGACTTGAAAACAATACTCGCTTTTTGTGAAAACCGCATAAAAAAGCTGTTGCTATATTTGCCTGTTGCTATAGGCTACATATCTCTCTTTTTGTGGCAGAACTCTCGTTTTCTACTAATACTCGTTTTATACTAATACTCCTTTGTGACTAACACTCAGTTTTTGTGCAGATCGCCGGTAACAAAACCAACTATAAGTATGGCGAGTTACTTATATACACATGTGTCCTTTTTTGCGTTTCTCAACAAATTCGCTTTGCAATGAAGTTTTCGAGATTTTACTGGATAACATAAAAGAATGTTGTCCGCCTAATGAATAACAAATCTTGTGTTCATTTGTTATACGTTTTTTTTTTTTTTTTTAATCTTACTATTCAGAAATAATTGTATTTTGCACTTTACATTTGCTGTTGTATTTTTATAAAAATGTTACGTTCTTTACTTTAAATGTTACTCTAGTATAAGCATTGAATATACAGATTAAACTCATATTTTTCATAACCATGGCTTTTATTTCTTTAAACAGTAAACTAAACATCAAAAAACATTATTACCTAACCTCGCAAATTAAATCATTATTTATGTGTTTTCATTTTACATTAATAAATAGAATAATTTACAATTAGTACACTTTTCCATATCGTGGTAGGCCTATATCGATACTATCGCACATCAAAAACATCGAAAATGTAGTGTTGATACGGATATTGGGAAAGTACCAATTATTTTTATGTTTATTAAATTCATTGTTACTATTAATTTTATTCTTCTTTTCTGTGTCTGTTTTTTCATATTCATGGAAGTTAAATTAAAATTGTTTTGGGTTTACAGTAAATTAAATTACAACAGTGTCTCAAAACATTACACAGTTACATAAACATTTGCATTACACAGTTGAATATTTGCGCACTTGTTGTGGATTCGAAAAGTATTGTAAATAAGGCTATTGTTAAACGGGGATTGTTGCTTCGCTTGAGAACGAGTAGATTTTATGAGTAGTGACGTTTTCCTTAGAGGACAGTTTACCAAGAAAGCTACACAACTAATTACCAACCCTTTAGTTTTAAAACTACACTGGTAAATATGTCAGCACATACGATATTCACAGCCTAAAATGCCTTTGTTAGAATTAAAAACGTGTATGTAATTTCTACAGATCATCAGTCACATGCTAATCGTCAGACCTGTATATTGTTCTTTTAAATATCCCAGAACAATAAGTTGTTAAAGTGATTCTTGAAAACACCAGATTATTAATTTAATTTGAAAAACAATCAACCAAGATAGAATATTTTGATATCTACGCTTTTTCATTTTTCAACTCTTACACTTCAACTGTTTACTAAAAAATTTTGAAAAGCAAAGAATTTATAAAAGGTCTTCATCTTTTTCTTCTTCTTCAGGTTCTGGATCTTACGATCCGTTTCACACTCCTTGGTCCGACCATATTATCTTTGGTCTTCCAATATTCCGCCGTAATATTTATAAAACGTATTTATAAAATTATATGGAAAATGCGGGTGTCAAACTTTTCTTCTAGTTTCATCCCCCCTCCCCTCAGAAGCTAGTCTCATCCTTTATCAGGAGCAGCATAGTTACGGCACTGCATGTACACGTACTAACAGTGCATACTATCTTCCATTATTAAAATGCATACGCATACTGGAAATAATGACGATAAATCCCATTCTTAAAAAATCTTGTGAAAATGAGTCTTTCTGAAGATACTTTGAAAAACCCAGTTTTGTTACCTCTTTAATCTAATGATTTTGACTTTAAGCACTTGTGGTTCGTGTTAAAGAACGTTATTTTTTAATGTAAAATCCAGCTATAGAATCTTCTAATTTTTCTGAATGATAATTGCTAGTTAAATTTGCATTACCTATGCAAAGATGACTGTTCAAACCATGGAGGTATTAGACTAAAGGAGTTATGACACAGACAATCCTGCAAGAGGATGTGTACTTGAGCGAAAAAGATAGATTAATAGGTTCTGTCTTTGTTTTATGGTGCGTGCGTAGTTGTTGTTTTTTTTATCCTGCAAATATGTAAGACATTTACCAAATATGGAGTGACTGTCATTATTGAAGAAAACCCTAAATTTAGTTTATTAACTTATAAATATTGTAAGTTCAACTTTTAACTTAAGTAAGTTACGGTACCTAATAAATTAAGTAAACTTTTATTTCTGTAGTTATTTATAAGCCTCATTTGAACACGTACAAATGGCTTAGAAATATACCTATGTTAAGTGATTATGGAATGTTGCTAAAAATTTTCATAGCTGTGTGTGGGGAGGGGGATGATCCTCCTACCCCCCCCCGTAGTTACGACACTGTGTATGTGCATCCTATCCATTGGTAGTTAAACCTGTTGTAAAAGACTCGTGAAGACGTTTATCTGAAAGACAGTTAATACAACCATTTAGAGAGAAAATTGATTTGGCTCAGGAACAAAGAGTCTACATCTTTTCTTCCGTATCCGACTCCATTGGTCAAGACGCACTCTAGCTATTCTATTCTCGTTCTCCTGCCGTTACGGTGGTTCTCTTCTATTTTTTCTCTTCCCGTTCAGTGTCCTATGTTGTCCTATAAGTGCAGAATAAATCGTGAACACACACACGCGCGCGCGCGCACACACACACACACACACAATTCAAGTGTGTGAAAAACGTGAAATGTAAAGTTTGAATGAACAAAATCTGATAAATAGTTCACACTGACAAAGATATCAAAAAATGATCAGGAATATTAGTTAATCGGTCAATATATCATTATATTTTTAAACTATTTGGATATACTATAACTGACAGGAGTATGTGAAAGGAGAAGAAGATGAAGAAGAAGAAGACGAGTATGTGAAAAGATGAATAAGAAGAAAATGATGATGATGATGATGATGATAAAGAAAAAGTAGAAATAGCAGTTAGTTATTTTAATGATTTATTAATTTTTAATCTATTTGTTTTCTCCACTGATTCATTGCTTTTTTAATCCACAAAGAGGATGTAAAATTAAAGAAAGGACAAGAAGGGGAATGTAAAAAAGAAAACGTTACGTAAATGCTGCTTCTTAAGTTACAAAAGTGGTATGAAAGGAGAAGAAGAAGAACAAAATTAAGAACAGAATAAGATGATTAAAAAAAGAAGTGCAAGCTGTAGTAATTAAGCTTTTATTAATTTTTAATGGTATTAATATAATAAGCACACATATCAGGTGAAAGAATTTTGTTTTGGACGATACAATTAATTTTTATGGAAAATAAATCAAAGAATAAATGAAAAAGAAAATTTTTAGGAAAATATGAACAACAATAATAGACCGTGCAATAATAATAATAATAATAATAATAATAATAATAATAATAATAATAATAATAATAAGAAGAAGAAGAAGAAGAAGAAGAAGAAGAAGAAGAAGAAGAAGAAGAAGACGACGACGACGACGACGAAGAAGAAGAAAGATACTTAAAAGGGTGCTGTTTTAGGAATATTTGAATATTAATAGAAACTATTTAGAAATTAGAGAAAGACTTTTAAGTTTCGATTATAAGAAATAAGAAGGCGAGCGGCGTAAAAAATGAATGGGTTATGGGAACAATGAGAGAAAGGTAAAGTTTCTCTATGGGAATTCTCGTTAAGGAGAACTATAACGAGAATTCAATACAGGTAAGTTGGACACTGGTTGAGACACAGAGAAGTAATATAATTAAGAAAGTTGTGTTAGTGATTATAATCACAAACAGAATAATCACTGTTGCACACCACCATAGAAAAATTATTCCGATTAGCGCTTTCAAGCTTCACAGCTCATCGTCAGTTTCAGAATAATCACTGTTGCACACCACTATAGAAAAATTATTCCGATTAGCGCTTTCAAGCTTCACAGCTCATCGTCAGATCGGAAATTTGACGATGAGCTGTGAAGCTTGAAAGCGCTAATCGGAATAATTTTTCTATAGTGGTGTGCAACAGTGATTATTCTGTTAGAGAAGTAATAACTTTGGTGACGGAGGGTACAGTGAATTCAGAGATCTACATGAAAAGGCAGTGATTGGAGTACCTGTGCCAGATTGTTGAGGATGTGAGATGTGCTAAGTATTCGGAGGTGATGAAGAATCGGATAGGAGGAGCTGGAGTACCGCATCAAACCGGTCAGGGCGACTGACTACAGAATGAGAGGGGGGAGGAACGAAGGAGAACAACAACAACATCAGCAACAGATTCGAAAATAAAAACAGAAACAAGCAGAAGAGAAATACAGAGAAGTTAGTTTATTAATGGTTAATTTATTAAAGGTGGAATTGGATAAAAGACAGACGTATATTTTTCTATCGGCGAAGGTCGTTGTTCGCGATGTAACACTTTGTTTACAGTTTCGGAGTTAACAACAAACACAAGGAAAACTCTGCTTCAATTATAATTTATTTCGCATCAGGGTCTTCCTTCTTTGCATCTAAACAGAAACATTGCTCCATATCAGTGAAGATAAAGCGTAATGTAACGTAACGCCGTTTAACCCTAACCGGCGTGGGTTTTCCCGGAGGAGGAAAATGCACAGGTCGGCAAGCGGCGTGGTGTGATTGGCCAACGGCTCGGCACAAAGGTCGTTAGTTCGTACTGTGTATAAGAATTGGTAGGAAATGTGAAAGCCGTGTATTCGGTTAGCCGACAGTCAGCCTGCACGTTGGATTTGCCGCACAAACAGGTCTGTATAGTCTACACAGTGCCTTTCTGACACTTGGCCGTACTTTTACACATACACTCATAATATAATATAAATATATGTAATATTATATACTAATTATAAATATATACATAATATAAATAAATATTATCTATTATGTTAAATATTATATATATAAATATTTATAAACATATATAATATATTATTGTCATAAATATAATATATGTATATAATATTTAGAAATACTATTAAGATGAATTATTATTACAATATAAATATATTATATACGTAATATGTATTATAATAGAGATTGACGGCACTTTAAATAATGTTAATAAAGTATAGGTCTACCAAATTCATATACAGAGTGGGTCGTAAGCCGCTTAACACTAGAAGCTATCCGAAGTGTAGTAGTGACCCTGAATGTTAATTAATATTGAGACATTTTGTAATGTTTTAATGTTCAATGATTGAACACAATTTTAAACTTTTCCTCTACGTTTCCTCGAAATCTATTGTCATGACCAGGACGTGTATACGGACAATACAGAAATAACTAGTGGTTTTTTCTAGCGGCTTACACGGCTTACACAAATAATAAGTGGTTTTGTGTTACTTTGTGTGTTTAAATCTTTCGTAAAGGATAATAATTATTATTACGTGTGCATTATCATTCTTATACTAATCAGGTACAGGTAATGTCCATACACATTAATACTTATAGTTTTTACGTCTATTTTTATGTACTGCACATAAATAGATCCTGACGATGGGATTAAATTTTGTCGAAACGTCGACTCAGATGTTTTAAAATTGTGCGTAGCCTAGTCAATAACATACTTCAAGAAATCTGTTCTCACTAGACGTTATGCAAAAAAATTCATTTTTACCAACCGGCTTATGGTGAACCTGTATATTTATTATAACGCAATATGTTACAAATAATTAACTGTTTCATTAACGAAACAGTTGCACATGTTATCTGCAATATCATGAAAATTTTTAATAATTTTAGTTATTTGGAACGTAGTTAATACGAATTTTTAGATAATTGGAAGAAACAGTTCTCTCCGTTGAATTCCCTATTCAATTAGCGTATTAAATTTTACCGTGTTAAAATTTTACTGTAAATTCTAATTTTTTTACCCGTGAACTTTGATAATTCGATGTCACAACATTTCTTGCGTCTTAATATTATTTTTCTAATGAATTTAATAACAGTGAAACTGTGTAAACTAAATACATCGAAACGGCATTGACAATAATTGTTAGCTGTGTGCAATAAAACTCCAGATATAGACTAATTACTAACGTGCAGCAAACGATAAACATCCTTTGAGCTATGTCGTTTTAAGCCAACTCGCATTCTCTGCCCCGATTTAGGTTAAACGTGTATGTTGAGAAACGAAACGATTGAATTCTTAGTTGAAACTAACAAACTTAAGTTATTTAACAAACTAAGTTGAAATAGCTCGGTAATTCCAATTTTGGATAATTCGATTTTTTTTTCAAATTATCCTAAAAGTTCAAATTAAAACGATTTTTGCTGAAAATAAGTAATAATAATGGTTGCTTTTCGTGTCACGGTGAAATAGTTTATGAGGTGCCGCGGGTTAGGGTGCAAACATAAAGAGAGGAAGTGTGGCCGGCATTACGGTTCAGCTGCCCATCATTACCCTAACATGTTATGAGACAGTAACTCGTTCCAATAAGATGAGTCAACCTGCGGATTGAAACTGTCCTGAAACCGAACCCGGAATCATTTTTTGTCACTTCAATATGAAAGTAATCGATATCATCGTCATCTTTCCTCAACCATTAGGCCTACACCTGTTGCTCCCTCCAACCGTGGTACAGTAAACAATAATAATAGCACAATATGTGTTGGTATGGTGTGAATATAATAATTGTTTTTCTCATAAACATAAAATAACCTCCAAAGTTTAACTCGTTTATGTTGTTGTTCTCTTCTTCTTCTTCTTCTTCTTCTTCTTCTTCTTCTTCTTCTTCTTCTTCTTCTTCTTCTTCTTCTTCTTCTTCTTCTTCTTCTTCTTCTTCTTCTTCTTCTTCTTCTTCTTCTTCTTTTCTTATCCTCCTTTCTAGAATTAAATGTTGTCACCAGTTTCAGTCTTTACTATGGAGTCATTTTTTGCAAGGGGTCTATATCTTTTTCTATAG